>JAUMJL010000074.1:0-95489 GCA_033558185.1 Dromococcyx pavoninus | reverse complement strand
ATTGAGGAACCCAAAAATGGATTCAGTAAAGCAAAAACGGATTGAGGATCCCAAAAATGGGCAACCAAAAATGTATTGAAGGACCCAAAAATGGATGGAGGAACCCAAAAATGTTCTGAGGAACCCAGAAATGGATTGAGGAACCCAAAAATGGATTGAAGTACCGAGAAATGGATTGAGGAATCAAAAAATTGATTAAGGAACTTAAAAATGGATTGAGGAACCCAAAAATGGACTGAGGGACCCAAAAATGGGCTGAGGGAACCAGAAATGGATTGAGGAACGCCAAAATAGATTGAGGAACCCAAAAATGTTCTGAGAAAGACAATAATGGGCTGAGGGAACCAAAAATGGGCTGAGGGAACCAAAAATGGATTGAGGAACCGAAAACCAGATTGATGAACCTAAAAATGGATTGAGGAACCCAAGAATGGATTGAGGAAACCGAAAAAGGATTGAGGGAACCAAAAATGGATTGGGAACCCAAAAAAGGATAGAGGGACCAAAAAATAGATTCAAGAACCCAAAAAATGGGCTGCGGAACGCCGAAATGCGCTGAAGAAGCCCAAAATGGATTGAGGGACCCAAAAATGGTTTGAGGGACCCCAAAATAGATTGAGGAACCGAAAAATGGACTGTAGAACCCAAAAGTAGATTAAGGGACCAAACAATGGATTGAGGAACCCAAAAATGGTTTCTGTAAACCAAAATCGGAAAAGGAACCAAAAAATGGGCTGAAGAACCCAAAAGTGGATTGAGGGACCAAAAAAAGGATTGAGGAACCCAAAAAAATGGATTGAGGAAACGAAAAATGGATTAAGGGACCAAAAAATGGATTGAGTAACGCAAGAATGGATTGAGGAACCCAAAAATAGGCTGAGGAAACAAAAAATGGATTGAGAAACACAAAAATTGGCTGAGGAACACAAAAATGGATTGAAGGACCAAAAAATGGATTGAGGAAACAAAAAATGTATTGAAGGAACCAAAAATGGATTGAGGAACACAAAAATTGAATTCAGGAACGCAAAAATGAATTGAGGAACCCAAAAATGGATTTAGGAACCCCAAAATGGATTGAGGAAACAAAAAATGGACTGAGGAACCAAAAAATGGACTGAGGGACCCAAAAATAGTCTGAGGAACCCAAAAAAAGGCATAGGAACCCAAAAATCGGCTGGGGACCAAAAAATGGGTTGAGGGTCTAAAAAATGGATTGAGGAACCCAAAAATGGATTGAGGAACTAAAAAATGGGCTGAGGAACCGAAAAAAAAAGGGCTGAGGAATCCAAAAATGGATTGAGGGTGCAATAAATGGATTGAGGAAACCAAAAATGGATTGAGGAACCCGAAAATGGATTGAGGGACCAAAAGAAGATTGAGGAACCCAAAAATGGATTGAGAGACCCAAAAAAGGATTGAGGAACCCAAAAATGGACTGAGGTACCCAAAAATGGATTGAGGGTCCAAAAATTAAATTGAGGAACTCAAAAATGGGTTGAACAACCCAAAAATGTTCTGAGGAAACCAAAAATGGGCTGAGGAAAACAAAAATGGGCTGGGCGACCCCAAAAACGGTCTGAGGGAACCAAAAATGGATTGAGGAACCCAGAAATGGTCTGAAGTCCCGAAAAATGGATTGAGGAAACCAAAAATGTATTGAAGGACCCAGAAATGGATTGAGGAACACAAAAATTGAATTCAGGAATGCAAAAATCAATTGAGGAACTCAAAAATGGATTGAGGAACCCCAAAATGGGCTGAAAAACCAAAAGTGGATTGAGGGACCCAAAGAAGGATTGAGGGACCAAAAAATAGATTGAAGAAACAAAAAATGGATTCATGGACCAAAAAATGAAATGAAGAACCCAAAAATGGGCTGCAGTCCCGAAAAATGGATTGAGGAAACCAAAAATGTATTGAAGGACCCAAAAATGGATTGAGGAATCAAAAAATGGATTGAGGAATCAAAAAATTGATTGAGGAACTTAAAAATGGATTGAGGAACCCAAAACTGTTTTGAGGAAACCAAACATGGTCTGAGGAAACCAGAAATGGACTGAGGGACCCAAAAATGGGCTGAGGGAACCAGAAATGGATTGAGGAACGCCAAAATAGATTGAGGAACCCAAAAATGTTCTGAGGAACCCAAAAATATTCCGAGAAACACAAAAATGGGTTGAGGGAACCAAGAATGGGCTGAGGGAACCAAAAATAGATTGAGGAACCCAAAACCAGATTGATGAACCTAAAAATGGATTGAGGAACCCAAGAATGGATTGAGGAACCCAAAAAAGGATTGAGGAACCCAATAATGGACTGAGGCACCCAAAAATGGATTGAGGGTCCAAAAATTAAATTGAGGAACCCAAAAATGGATTGAGAGACCAAAAAAAGGATTGAGGAACCCAAAAATGGATTGAGGTAACCAAAAATGGATTGAGGGTCCAAAAATTGGATTGAGAAAACCAAAAATGGATTGAGCAACACAAAAATATTCTGAGGAAACCAAAAATAGGCTGAGGAACCAAAAATGGGCTGAGCGACCCAAAAGTGGTCTGAGGAATCCAAAAATGGATTGAGGGTGCAATAAATGGATTGAGGAAACCAAAAATGGATTGAGGAACCCAAAAATGGATTGAGGGACCAAAAGAAGATTGAGGAACCCAAAAATGGATTGAGAGACCCAAAAAAGGATTGAGGAACCCAAAAATGGACTGAGGTACCCAAAAATGGATTGAGGGTCCAAAAATTAAATTGAGGAACTCAAAAATGGGTTGAACAACCCAAAAATGTTCTGAGGAAACCAAAAATGGGCTGAGGAAAACAAAAATGGGCTGGGCGACCCCAAAAACGGTCTGAGGGAACCAAAAATGGATTGAGGAACCCAGAAATGGTCTGAAGTCCCGAAAAATGGATTGAGGAAACCAAAAATGTATTGAAGGACCCAGAAATGGATTGAGGAACACAAAAATTGAATTCAGGAATGCAAAAATCAATTGAGGAACTCAAAAATGGATTGAGGAACCCCAAAATGGGCTGAAAAACCAAAAGTGGATTGAGGGACCCAAAGAAGGATTGAGGGACCAAAAAATAGATTGAAGAAACAAAAAATGGATTCATGGACCAAAAAATGAAATGAAGAACCCAAAAATGGGCTGAAGTCCCGAAAAATGGATTGAGGAAACCAAAAATGTATTGAAGGACCCAAAAATGGATTGAGGAATCAAAAAATGGATTGAGGAATCAAAAAATGGATTGAGGAACTTAAAAATGGATTGAGGAACCCAAAAATGTCCTGAGGAACACAGAAATGGATTGAGGAACCCAGAAATGAATTGAAGTACCAAGAAATGGATTGAGGAATCAAAAAATTGATTGAGGAACTTAAAAATGGATTGAGGAACCCAAAACTGTTTTGAGGAAACCAAACATGGTCTGAGGAACCCAGAAATGGACTGAGGGACCCAAAAATGGGCTGAGGGAACCAGAAATGGATTGAGGAACGCCAAAATAGATTGAGGAACCCAAAAATGTTCTGAGGAACCCAAAAATATTCCGAGAAACACAAAAATGGGTTGAGGGAACCAAGAATGGGCTGAGGGAACCAAAAATAGATTGAGGAACCCAAAACCAGATTGATGAACCTAAAAATGGATTGAGGAACCCAAGAATGGATTGAGGAACCCAAAAAAGGATTGAGGAACCCAAAAATGGATTGTGAACCCAAAAATGTATTGAGGGCCCAAAAATTAAATTGAAGAACCCAAAAATGGATTGAGAGACCAAAAGAAGATTGAGGAACCCAAAAATGGATTGAGAGACCCAAAAAAGGATTGAGGAACCCAATAATGGACTGAGGTACCCAAAAATGGATTGAGGGTCCAAAAATTAAATTGAGGAACCCAAAAATGGATTGAGAGACCAAAAGAAGATTGAGGAACCCAAAAATGGATTGAGAGACCCAAAAAAGGATTGAGGAACCCAATAATGGACTGAGGTACCCAAAAATGGATTGAGAGACCAAAAAAAGGATTGAGGAACCCAAAAATGGATTGAGGTAACCAAAAATGGATTGAGGGTCCAAAAATTGGATTGAGAAAACCAAAAATGGATTGAGCAACACAAAAATATTCTGAGGAAACCAAAAATAGGTTGAGGAACCAAAAATGGGCTGAGCGACCCAAAAGTGGTCTGAGGAACCCAAAAATGGATTGAGGAATCCAAAGATGCATTGAGGGACCAAAAAATAGATTGAAGAAACAAAAAATGGATTCATGGAGCAAAACATGGTATTAAGAACCCAAAAATAGGCTGAAGGCCTGAAAAATGGATTGAGGAGAACAAAAATGTATTGAAGGACCCAAAAATGGATGGAGGAACAAAAAATAGAATTCAGGAACGCAAAAATGAATTGAGGAACCAAAAATGGTTTGAGGAACACCAAAATAGACTGAGGAACCGAAAAATGGGCTGCGGAACCCAAAAATAGTTTAAGGGACCCAAAAATGGATTGAGGAACCCAAAAATGGATTCAGTAAAGCAAAAACGGATTGAGGATCCCAAAAATGGGCAACCAAAAATGTATTGAAGGACCCAAAAATGGATGGAGGAACCCAAAAATGTTCTGAGGAACCCAGAAATGGATTGAGGAACCCAAAAATGGATTGAAGTACCGAGAAATGGATTGAGGAATCAAAAAATTGATTAAGGAACTTAAAAATGGATTGAGGAACCCAAAAATGGACTGAGGGACCCAAAAATGGGCTGAGGGAACCAGAAATGGATTGAGGAACGCCAAAATAGATTGAGGAACCCAAAAATGTTCTGAGAAAGACAATAATGGGCTGAGGGAACCAAAAATGGGCTGAGGGAACCAAAAATGGATTGAGGAACCGAAAACCAGATTGATGAACCTAAAAATGGATTGAGGAACCCAAGAATGGATTGAGGAAACCGAAAAAGGATTGAGGGAACCAAAAATGGATTGGGAACCCAAAAAAGGATAGAGGGACCAAAAAATAGATTCAAGAACCCAAAAAATGGGCTGCGGAACGCCAAAATGCGCTGAAGAAGCCCAAAATGGATTGAGGGACCCAAAAATGGTTTGAGGGACCCCAAAATAGATTGAGGAACCGAAAAATGGACTGTAGAACCCAAAAGTAGATTAAGGGACCAAACAATGGATTGAGGAACCCAAAAATGGTTTCTGTAAACCAAAATCGGAAAAGGAACCAAAAAATGGGCTGAAGAACCCAAAAGTGGATTGAGGGACCAAAAAAAGGATTGAGGAACCCAAAAAAATGGATTGAGGAAACGAAAAATGGATTAAGGGACCAAAAAATGGATTGAGTAACGCAAGAATGGATTGAGGAACCCAAAAATAGGCTGAGGAAACAAAAAATGGATTGAGAAACACAAAAATTGGCTGAGGAACACAAAAATGGATTGAAGGACCAAAAAATGGATTGAGGAAACAAAAAATGTATTGAAGGAACCAAAAATGGATTGAGGAACACAAAAATTGAATTCAGGAACGCAAAAATGAATTGAGGAACCCAAAAATGGATTTAGGAACCCCAAAATGGATTGAGGAAACAAAAAATGGACTGAGGAACCAAAAAATGGACTGAGGGACCCAAAAATAGTCTGAGGAACCCAAAAAAAGGCATAGGAACCCAAAAATCGGCTGGGGACCAAAAAATGGGTTGAGGGTCTAAAAAATGGATTGAGGAACCCAAAAATGGATTGAGGAACTAAAAAATGGGCTGAGGAACCGAAAAAAAAAGGGCTGAGGAATCCAAAAATGGATTGAGGGTGCAATAAATGGATTGAGGAAACCAAAAATGGATTGAGGAACCCAAAAATGGATTGAGGGACCAAAAGAAGATTGAGGAACCCAAAAATGGATTGAGAGACCCAAAAAAGGATTGAGGAACCCAAAAATGGACTGAGGTACCCAAAAATGGATTGAGGGTCCAAAAATTAAATTGAGGAACTCAAAAATGGGTTGAACAACCCAAAAATGTTCTGAGGAAACCAAAAATGGGCTGAGGAAACCAAAAATGGGCTGGGCGACCCCAAAAACGGTCTGAGGGAACCAAAAATGGATTGAGGAACCCAGAAATGGTCTGAAGTCCCGAAAAATGGATTGAGGAAACCAAAAATGTATTGAAGGACCCAGAAATGGATTGAGGAACACAAAAATTGAATTCAGGAATGCAAAAATCAATTGAGGAACTCAAAAATGGATTGAGGAACCCCAAAATGGGCTGAAAAACCAAAAGTGGATTGAGGGACCCAAAGAAGGATTGAGGGACCAAAAAATAGATTGAAGAAACAAAAAATGGATTCATGGACCAAAAAATGAAATGAAGAACCCAAAAATGGGCTGCAGTCCCGAAAAATGGATTGAGGAAACCAAAAATGTATTGAAGGACCCAAAAATGGATTGAGGAATCAAAAAATGGATTGAGGAATCAAAAAATTGATTGAGGAACTTAAAAATGGATTGAGGAACCCAAAACTGTTTTGAGGAAACCAAACATGGTCTGAGGAAACCAGAAATGGACTGAGGGACCCAAAAATGGGCTGAGGGAACCAGAAATGGATTGAGGAACGCCAAAATAGATTGAGGAACCCAAAAATGTTCTGAGGAACCCAAAAATATTCCGAGAAACACAAAAATGGGTTGAGGGAACCAAGAATGGGCTGAGGGAACCAAAAATAGATTGAGGAACCCAAAACCAGATTGATGAACCTAAAAATGGATTGAGGAACCCAAGAATGGATTGAGGAACCCAAAAAAGGATTGAGGAACCCAAAAACGGTTTGTGAACCCAAAAATGTATTGAGGGCCCAAAAATTAAATTGAAGAACCCAAAAATGGATTGAGAGACCAAAAGAAGATTGAGGAACCCAAAAATGGATTGAGAGACCCAAAAAAGGATTGAGGAACCCAATAATGGACTGAGGCACCCAAAAATGGATTGAGGGTCCAAAAATTAAATTGAGGAACCCAAAAATGGATTGAGAGACCAAAAAAAGGATTGAGGAACCCAAAAATGGATTGAGGTAACCAAAAATGGATTGAGGGTCCAAAAATTGGATTGAGAAAACCAAAAATGGATTGAGCAACACAAAAATATTCTGAGGAAACCAAAAATAGGCTGAGGAACCAAAAATGGGCTGAGCGACCCAAAAGTGGTCTGAGGAATCCAAAAATGGATTGAGGGTGCAATAAATGGATTGAGGAAACCAAAAATGGATTGAGGAACCCAAAAATGGATTGAGGGACCAAAAGAAGATTGAGGAACCCAAAAATGGATTGAGAGACCCAAAAAAGGATTGAGGAACCCAAAAATGGACTGAGGTACCCAAAAATGGATTGAGGGTCCAAAAATTAAATTGAGGAACTCAAAAATGGATTGAACAAACCAAAAATGTTCTGAGGAAACCAAAAATGGGCTGAGGAAACCAAAAATGGGCTGGGCGACCCCAAAAACGGTCTGAGGGAACCAAAAATGGATTGACGAACCCAAAAATGGGCTGAAGTCCCGAAAAATGGATTGAGGAAACCAAAAATGTATTGAAGGACCCAGAAATGGATTGAGGAACACAAAAATTGAATTCAGGAATGCAAAAATCAATTGAGGAACTCAAAAATGGATTGAGGAACCCCAAAATGGGCTGAAAAACCAAAAGTGGATTGAGGGACCCAAAGAAGGATTGAGGGACCAAAAAATAGATTGAAGAAACAAAAAATGGATTCATGGACCAAAAAATGAAATGAAGAACCCAAAAATGGGCTGAAGTCCCGAAAAATGGATTGAGGAAACCAAAAATGTATTGAAGGACCCAAAAATGGATTGAGGAATCAAAAAATGGATTGAGGAATCAAAAAATGGATTGAGGAACTTAAAAATGGATTGAGGAACCCAAAAATGTCCTGAGGAACACAGAAATGGATTGAGGAACCCAGAAATGAATTGAAGTACCAAGAAATGGATTGAGGAATCAAAAAATTGATTGAGGAACTTAAAAATGGATTGAGGAACCCAAAACTGTTTTGAGGAAACCAAACATGGTCTGAGGAACCCAGAAATGGACTGAGGGACCCAAAAATGGGCTGAGGGAACCAGAAATGGATTGAGGAACGCCAAAATAGATTGAGGAACCCAAAAATGTTCTGAGGAACCCAAAAATATTCCGAGAAACACAAAAATGGGTTGAGGGAACCAAGAATGGGCTGAGGGAACCAGAAATGGATTGAGGAACGCCAAAATAGATTGAGGAACCCAAAAATGTTCTGAGGAACCCAAAAATATTCCGAGAAACACAAAAATGGGTTGAGGGAACCAAGAATGGGCTGAGGGAACCAAAAATAGATTGAGGAACCCAAAACCAGATTGATGAACCTAAAAATGGATTGAGGAACCCAAGAATGGATTGAGGAACCCAAAAAAGGATTGAGGAACCCAAAAATGGATTGTGAACCCAAAAATGTATTGAGGGCCCAAAAATTAAATTGAAGAACCCAAAAATGGATTGAGAGACCAAAAGAAGATTGAGGAACCCAAAAATGGATTGAGAGACCCAAAAAAGGATTGAGGAACCCAATAATGGACTGAGGTACCCAAAAATGGATTGAGGGTCCAAAAATTAAATTGAGGAACCCAAAAATGGATTGAGAGACCAAAAGAAGATTGAGGAACCCAAAAATGGATTGAGAGACCCAAAAAAGGATTGAGGAACCCAATAATGGACTGAGGTACCCAAAAATGGATTGAGAGACCAAAAAAAGGATTGAGGAACCCAAAAATGGATTGAGGTAACCAAAAATGGATTGAGGGTCCAAAAATTGGATTGAGAAAACCAAAAATGGATTGAGCAACACAAAAATATTCTGAGGAAACCAAAAATAGGTTGAGGAACCAAAAATGGGCTGAGCGACCCAAAAGTGGTCTGAGGAACCCAAAAATGGATTGAGGAATCCAAAGATGCATTGAGGGACCAAAAAATAGATTGAAGAAACAAAAAATGGATTCATGGAGCAAAACATGGTATTAAGAACCCAAAAATAGGCTGAAGGCCTGAAAAATGGATTGAGGAGAACAAAAATGTATTGAAGGACCCAAAAATGGATGGAGGAACAAAAAATAGAATTCAGGAACGCAAAAATGAATTGAGGAACCAAAAATGGTTTGAGGAACACCAAAATAGACTGAGGAACCGAAAAATGGGCTGCGGAACCCAAAAATAGTTTAAGGGACCCAAAAATGGATTGAGGAACCCAAAAATGGATTCAGTAAAGCAAAAACGGATTGAGGATCCCAAAAATGGGCAACCAAAAATGTATTGAAGGACCCAAAAATGGATGGAGGAACCCAAAAATGTTCTGAGGAACCCAGAAATGGATTGAGGAACCCAAAAATGGATTGAAGTACCGAGAAATGGATTGAGGAATCAAAAAATTGATTAAGGAACTTAAAAATGGATTGAGGAACCCAAAAATGGACTGAGGGACCCAAAAATGGGCTGAGGGAACCAGAAATGGATTGAGGAACGCCAAAATAGATTGAGGAACCCAAAAATGTTCTGAGAAAGACAATAATGGGCTGAGGGAACCAAAAATGGGCTGAGGGAACCAAAAATGGATTGAGGAACCGAAAACCAGATTGATGAACCTAAAAATGGATTGAGGAACCCAAGAATGGATTGAGGAAACCGAAAAAGGATTGAGGGAACCAAAAATGGATTGGGAACCCAAAAAAGGATAGAGGGACCAAAAAATAGATTCAAGAACCCAAAAAATGGGCTGCGGAACGCCGAAATGCGCTGAAGAAGCCCAAAATGGATTGAGGGACCCAAAAATGGTTTGAGGGACCCCAAAATAGATTGAGGAACCGAAAAATGGACTGTAGAACCCAAAAGTAGATTAAGGGACCAAACAATGGATTGAGGAACCCAAAAATGGTTTCTGTAAACCAAAATCGGAAAAGGAACCAAAAAATGGGCTGAAGAACCCAAAAGTGGATTGAGGGACCAAAAAAAGGATTGAGGAACCCAAAAAAATGGATTGAGGAAACGAAAAATGGATTAAGGGACCAAAAAATGGATTGAGTAACGCAAGAATGGATTGAGGAACCCAAAAATAGGCTGAGGAAACAAAAAATGGATTGAGAAACACAAAAATTGGCTGAGGAACACAAAAATGGATTGAAGGACCAAAAAATGGATTGAGGAAACAAAAAATGTATTGAAGGAACCAAAAATGGATTGAGGAACACAAAAATTGAATTCAGGAACGCAAAAATGAATTGAGGAACCCAAAAATGGATTTAGGAACCCCAAAATGGATTGAGGAAACAAAAAATGGACTGAGGAACCAAAAAATGGACTGAGGGACCCAAAAATAGTCTGAGGAACCCAAAAAAAGGCATAGGAACCCAAAAATCGGCTGGGGACCAAAAAATGGGTTGAGGGTCTAAAAAATGGATTGAGGAACCCAAAAATGGATTGAGGAACTAAAAAATGGGCTGAGGAACCGAAAAAAAAAGGGCTGAGGAATCCAAAAATGGATTGAGGGTGCAATAAATGGATTGAGGAAACCAAAAATGGATTGAGGAACCCAAAAATGGATTGAGGGACCAAAAGAAGATTGAGGAACCCAAAAATGGATTGAGAGACCCAAAAAAGGATTGAGGAACCCAAAAATGGACTGAGGTACCCAAAAATGGATTGAGGGTCCAAAAATTAAATTGAGGAACTCAAAAATGGGTTGAACAACCCAAAAATGTTCTGAGGAAACCAAAAATGGGCTGAGGAAAACAAAAATGGGCTGGGCGACCCCAAAAACGGTCTGAGGGAACCAAAAATGGATTGAGGAACCCAGAAATGGTCTGAAGTCCCGAAAAATGGATTGAGGAAACCAAAAATGTATTGAAGGACCCAGAAATGGATTGAGGAACACAAAAATTGAATTCAGGAATGCAAAAATCAATTGAGGAACTCAAAAATGGATTGAGGAACCCCAAAATGGGCTGAAAAACCAAAAGTGGATTGAGGGACCCAAAGAAGGATTGAGGGACCAAAAAATAGATTGAAGAAACAAAAAATGGATTCATGGACCAAAAAATGAAATGAAGAACCCAAAAATGGGCTGCAGTCCCGAAAAATGGATTGAGGAAACCAAAAATGTATTGAAGGACCCAAAAATGGATTGAGGAATCAAAAAATGGATTGAGGAATCAAAAAATTGATTGAGGAACTTAAAAATGGATTGAGGAACCCAAAACTGTTTTGAGGAAACCAAACATGGTCTGAGGAAACCAGAAATGGACTGAGGGACCCAAAAATGGGCTGAGGGAACCAGAAATGGATTGAGGAACGCCAAAATAGATTGAGGAACCCAAAAATGTTCTGAGGAACCCAAAAATATTCCGAGAAACACAAAAATGGGTTGAGGGAACCAAGAATGGGCTGAGGGAACCAAAAATAGATTGAGGAACCCAAAACCAGATTGATGAACCTAAAAATGGATTGAGGAACCCAAGAATGGATTGAGGAACCCAAAAAAGGATTGAGGAACCCAATAATGGACTGAGGCACCCAAAAATGGATTGAGGGTCCAAAAATTAAATTGAGGAACCCAAAAATGGATTGAGAGACCAAAAAAAGGATTGAGGAACCCAAAAATGGATTGAGGTAACCAAAAATGGATTGAGGGTCCAAAAATTGGATTGAGAAAACCAAAAATGGATTGAGCAACACAAAAATATTCTGAGGAAACCAAAAATAGGCTGAGGAACCAAAAATGGGCTGAGCGACCCAAAAGTGGTCTGAGGAATCCAAAAATGGATTGAGGGTGCAATAAATGGATTGAGGAAACCAAAAATGGATTGAGGAACCCAAAAATGGATTGAGGGACCAAAAGAAGATTGAGGAACCCAAAAATGGATTGAGAGACCCAAAAAAGGATTGAGGAACCCAAAAATGGACTGAGGTACCCAAAAATGGATTGAGGGTCCAAAAATTAAATTGAGGAACTCAAAAATGGATTGAACAAACCAAAAATGTTCTGAGGAAACCAAAAATGGGCTGAGGAAACCAAAAATGGGCTGGGCGACCCCAAAAACGGTCTGAGGGAACCAAAAATGGATTGACGAACCCAAAAATGGGCTGAAGTCCCGAAAAATGGATTGAGGAAACCAAAAATGTATTGAAGGACCCAGAAATGGATTGAGGAACACAAAAATTGAATTCAGGAATGCAAAAATCAATTGAGGAACTCAAAAATGGATTGAGGAACCCCAAAATGGGCTGAAAAACCAAAAGTGGATTGAGGGACCCAAAGAAGGATTGAGGGACCAAAAAATAGATTGAAGAAACAAAAAATGGATTCATGGACCAAAAAATGAAATGAAGAACCCAAAAATGGGCTGAAGTCCCGAAAAATGGATTGAGGAAACCAAAAATGTATTGAAGGACCCAAAAATGGATTGAGGAATCAAAAAATGGATTGAGGAATCAAAAAATGGATTGAGGAACTTAAAAATGGATTGAGGAACCCAAAAATGTCCTGAGGAACACAGAAATGGATTGAGGAACCCAGAAATGAATTGAAGTACCAAGAAATGGATTGAGGAATCAAAAAATTGATTGAGGAACTTAAAAATGGATTGAGGAACCCAAAACTGTTTTGAGGAAACCAAACATGGTCTGAGGAACCCAGAAATGGACTGAGGGACCCAAAAATGGGCTGAGGGAACCAGAAATGGATTGAGGAACGCCAAAATAGATTGAGGAACCCAAAAATGTTCTGAGGAACCCAAAAATATTCCGAGAAACACAAAAATGGGTTGAGGGAACCAAGAATGGGCTGAGGGAACCAAAAATAGATTGAGGAACCCAAAACCAGATTGATGAACCTAAAAATGGATTGAGGAACCCAAGAATGGATTGAGGAACCCAAAAAAGGATTGAGGAACCCAAAAATGGATTGTGAACCCAAAAATGTATTGAGGGCCCAAAAATTAAATTGAAGAACCCAAAAATGGATTGAGAGACCAAAAGAAGATTGAGGAACCCAAAAATGGATTGAGAGACCCAAAAAAGGATTGAGGAACCCAATAATGGACTGAGGTACCCAAAAATGGATTGAGGGTCCAAAAATTAAATTGAGGAACCCAAAAATGGATTGAGAGACCAAAAGAAGATTGAGGAACCCAAAAATGGATTGAGAGACCCAAAAAAGGATTGAGGAACCCAATAATGGACTGAGGTACCCAAAAATGGATTGAGAGACCAAAAAAAGGATTGAGGAACCCAAAAATGGATTGAGGTAACCAAAAATGGATTGAGGGTCCAAAAATTGGATTGAGAAAACCAAAAATGGATTGAGCAACACAAAAATATTCTGAGGAAACCAAAAATAGGTTGAGGAACCAAAAATGGGCTGAGCGACCCAAAAGTGGTCTGAGGAACCCAAAAATGGATTGAGGAATCCAAAGATGCATTGAGGGACCAAAAAATAGATTGAAGAAACAAAAAATGGATTCATGGAGCAAAACATGGTATTAAGAACCCAAAAATAGGCTGAAGGCCTGAAAAATGGATTGAGGAGAACAAAAATGTATTGAAGGACCCAAAAATGGATGGAGGAACAAAAAATAGAATTCAGGAACGCAAAAATGAATTGAGGAACCAAAAATGGTTTGAGGAACACCAAAATAGACTGAGGAACCGAAAAATGGGCTGCGGAACCCAAAAATAGTTTAAGGGACCCAAAAATGGATTGAGGAACCCAAAAATGGATTCAGTAAAGCAAAAACGGATTGAGGATCCCAAAAATGGGCAACCAAAAATGTATTGAAGGACCCAAAAATGGATGGAGGAACCCAAAAATGTTCTGAGGAACCCAGAAATGGATTGAGGAACCCAAAAATGGATTGAAGTACCGAGAAATGGATTGAGGAATCAAAAAATTGATTAAGGAACTTAAAAATGGATTGAGGAACCCAAAAATGGACTGAGGGACCCAAAAATGGGCTGAGGGAACCAGAAATGGATTGAGGAACGCCAAAATAGATTGAGGAACCCAAAAATGTTCTGAGAAAGACAATAATGGGCTGAGGGAACCAAAAATGGGCTGAGGGAACCAAAAATGGATTGAGGAACCGAAAACCAGATTGATGAACCTAAAAATGGATTGAGGAACCCAAGAATGGATTGAGGAAACCGAAAAAGGATTGAGGGAACCAAAAATGGATTGGGAACCCAAAAAAGGATAGAGGGACCAAAAAATAGATTCAAGAACCCAAAAAATGGGCTGCGGAACGCCAAAATGCGCTGAAGAAGCCCAAAATGGATTGAGGGACCCAAAAATGGTTTGAGGGACCCCAAAATAGATTGAGGAACCGAAAAATGGACTGTAGAACCCAAAAGTAGATTAAGGGACCAAACAATGGATTGAGGAACCCAAAAATGGTTTCTGTAAACCAAAATCGGAAAAGGAACCAAAAAATGGGCTGAAGAACCCAAAAGTGGATTGAGGGACCAAAAAAAGGATTGAGGAACCCAAAAAAATGGATTGAGGAAACGAAAAATGGATTAAGGGACCAAAAAATGGATTGAGTAACGCAAGAATGGATTGAGGAACCCAAAAATAGGCTGAGGAAACAAAAAATGGATTGAGAAACACAAAAATTGGCTGAGGAACACAAAAATGGATTGAAGGACCAAAAAATGGATTGAGGAAACAAAAAATGTATTGAAGGAACCAAAAATGGATTGAGGAACACAAAAATTGAATTCAGGAACGCAAAAATGAATTGAGGAACCCAAAAATGGATTTAGGAACCCCAAAATGGATTGAGGAAACAAAAAATGGACTGAGGAACCAAAAAATGGACTGAGGGACCCAAAAATAGTCTGAGGAACCCAAAAAAAGGCATAGGAACCCAAAAATCGGCTGGGGACCAAAAAATGGGTTGAGGGTCTAAAAAATGGATTGAGGAACCCAAAAATGGATTGAGGAACTAAAAAATGGGCTGAGGAACCGAAAAAAAAAGGGCTGAGGAATCCAAAAATGGATTGAGGGTGCAATAAATGGATTGAGGAAACCAAAAATGGATTGAGGAACCCAAAAATGGATTGAGGGACCAAAAGAAGATTGAGGAACCCAAAAATGGATTGAGAGACCCAAAAAAGGAATGAGGAACCCAAAAATGGACTGAGGTACCCAAAAATGGATTGAGGGTCCAAAAATTAAATTGAGGAACTCAAAAATGGGTTGAACAACCCAAAAATGTTCTGAGGAAACCAAAAATGGGCTGAGGAAAACAAAAATGGGCTGGGCGACCCCAAAAACGGTCTGAGGGAACCAAAAATGGATTGAGGAACCCAGAAATGGTCTGAAGTCCCGAAAAATGGATTGAGGAAACCAAAAATGTATTGAAGGACCCAGAAATGGATTGAGGAACACAAAAATTGAATTCAGGAATGCAAAAATCAATTGAGGAACTCAAAAATGGATTGAGGAACCCCAAAATGGGCTGAAAAACCAAAAGTGGATTGAGGGACCCAAAGAAGGATTGAGGGACCAAAAAATAGATTGAAGAAACAAAAAATGGATTCATGGACCAAAAAATGAAATGAAGAACCCAAAAATGGGCTGAAGTCCCGAAAAATGGATTGAGGAAACCAAAAATGTATTGAAGGACCCAAAAATGGATTGAGGAATCAAAAAATGGATTGAGGAATCAAAAAATGGATTGAGGAACTTAAAAATGGATTGAGGAACCCAAAAATGTCCTGAGGAACACAGAAATGGATTGAGGAACCCAGAAATGAATTGAAGTACCAAGAAATGGATTGAGGAATCAAAAAATTGATTGAGGAACTTAAAAATGGATTGAGGAACCCAAAACTGTTTTGAGGAAACCAAACATGGTCTGAGGAACCCAGAAATGGACTGAGGGACCCAAAAATGGGCTGAGGGAACCAGAAATGGATTGAGGAACGCCAAAATAGATTGAGGAACCCAAAAATGTTCTGAGGAACCCAAAAATATTCCGAGAAACACAAAAATGGGTTGAGGGAACCAAGAATGGGCTGAGGGAACCAAAAATAGATTGAGGAACCCAAAACCAGATTGATGAACCTAAAAATGGATTGAGGAACCCAAGAATGGATTGAGGAACCCAAAAAAGGATTGAGGAACCCAAAAATGGATTGTGAACCCAAAAATGTATTGAGGGCCCAAAAATTAAATTGAAGAACCCAAAAATGGATTGAGAGACCAAAAGAAGATTGAGGAACCCAAAAATGGATTGAGAGACCCAAAAAAGGATTGAGGAACCCAATAATGGACTGAGGTACCCAAAAATGGATTGAGGGTCCAAAAATTAAATTGAGGAACCCAAAAATGGATTGAGAGACCAAAAGAAGATTGAGGAACCCAAAAATGGATTGAGAGACCCAAAAAAGGATTGAGGAACCCAATAATGGACTGAGGTACCCAAAAATGGATTGAGAGACCAAAAAAAGGATTGAGGAACCCAAAAATGGATTGAGGTAACCAAAAATGGATTGAGGTTCCAAAAATTGGATTGAGAAAACCAAAAATGGATTGAGCAACACAAAAATATTCTGAGGAAACCAAAAATAGGTTGAGGAACCAAAAATGGGCTGAGCGACCCAAAAGTGGTCTGAGGAACCCAAAAATGGATTGAGGAATCCAAAGATGCATTGAGGGACCAAAAAATAGATTGAAGAAACAAAAAATGGATTCATGGAGCAAAACATGGTATTAAGAACCCAAAAATAGGCTGAAGGCCTGAAAAATGGATTGAGGAGAACAAAAATGTATTGAAGGACCCAAAAATGGATGGAGGAACAAAAAATAGAATTCAGGAACGCAAAAATGAATTGAGGAACCAAAAATGGTTTGAGGAACACCAAAATAGACTGAGGAACCGAAAAATGGGCTGCGGAACCCAAAAATAGTTTAAGGGACCCAAAAATGGATTGAGGAACCCAAAAATGGATTCAGTAAAGCAAAAACGGATTGAGGATCCCAAAAATGGGCAACCAAAAATGTATTGAAGGACCCAAAAATGGATGGAGGAACCCAAAAATGTTCTGAGGAACCCAGAAATGGATTGAGGAACCCAAAAATGGATTGAAGTACCGAGAAATGGATTGAGGAATCAAAAAATTGATTAAGGAACTTAAAAATGGATTGAGGAACCCAAAAATGGACTGAGGGACCCAAAAATGGGCTGAGGGAACCAGAAATGGATTGAGGAACGCCAAAATAGATTGAGGAACCCAAAAATGTTCTGAGAAAGACAATAATGGGCTGAGGGAACCAAAAATGGGCTGAGGGAACCAAAAATGGATTGAGGAACCGAAAACCAGATTGATGAACCTAAAAATGGATTGAGGAACCCAAGAATGGATTGAGGAAACCGAAAAAGGATTGAGGGAACCAAAAATGGATTGGGAACCCAAAAAAGGATAGAGGGACCAAAAAATAGATTCAAGAACCCAAAAAATGGGCTGCGGAACGCCGAAATGCGCTGAAGAAGCCCAAAATGGATTGAGGGACCCAAAAATGGTTTGAGGGACCCCAAAATAGATTGAGGAACCGAAAAATGGACTGTAGAACCCAAAAGTAGATTAAGGGACCAAACAATGGATTGAGGAACCCAAAAATGGTTTCTGTAAACCAAAATCGGAAAAGGAACCAAAAAATGGGCTGAAGAACCCAAAAGTGGATTGAGGGACCAAAAAAAGGATTGAGGAACCCAAAAAAATGGATTGAGGAAACGAAAAATGGATTAAGGGACCAAAAAATGGATTGAGGAACGCAAGAATGGATTGAGGAACCCAAAAATAGGCTGAGGAAACAAAAAATGGATTGAGAAACACAAAAATTGGCTGAGGAACACAAAAATGGATTGAAGGACCAAAAAATGGATTGAGGAAACAAAAAATGTATTGAAGGAACCAAAAATGGATTGAGGAACACAAAAATTGAATTCAGGAACGCAAAAATGAATTGAGGAACCCAAAAATGGATTTAGGAACCCCAAAATGGATTGAGGAAACAAAAAATGGACTGAGGAACCAAAAAATGGACTGAGGGACCCAAAAATAGTCTGAGGAACCCAAAAAAAGGCATAGGAACCCAAAAATCGGCTGGGGACCAAAAAATGGGTTGAGGGTCTAAAAAATGGATTGAGGAACCCAAAAATGGATTGAGGAACTAAAAAATGGGCTGAGGAACCGAAAAAAAAAGGGCTGAGGAATCCAAAAATGGATTGAGGGTGCAATAAATGGATTGAGGAAACCAAAAATGGATTGAGGAACCCAAAAATGGATTGAGGGACCAAAAGAAGATTGAGGAACCCAAAAATGGATTGAGAGACCCAAAAAAGGATTGAGGAACCCAAAAATGGACTGAGGTACCCAAAAATGGATTGAGGGTCCAAAAATTAAATTGAGGAACTCAAAAATGGGTTGAACAACCCAAAAATGTTCTGAGGAAACCAAAAATGGGCTGAGGAAACCAAAAATGGGCTGGGCGACCCCAAAAACGGTCTGAGGGAACCAAAAATGGATTGAGGAACCCAGAAATGGTCTGAAGTCCCGAAAAA
This sequence comes from Dromococcyx pavoninus, assembly GCA_033558185.1. Classification (NCBI taxonomy): domain Eukaryota; kingdom Metazoa; phylum Chordata; class Aves; order Cuculiformes; family Neomorphidae; genus Dromococcyx; species Dromococcyx pavoninus. The sequence goes on along the minus strand of JAUMJL010000074.1, from coordinate 76,827 downwards.
TGGATTGAGGAAACCAAAAATGTATTGAAGGACCCAGAAATGGATTGAGGAACACAAAAATTGAATTCAGGAATGCAAAAATCAATTGAGGAACTCAAAAATGGATTGAGGAACCCCAAAATGGGCTGAAAAACCAAAAGTGGATTGAGGGACCCAAAGAAGGATTGAGGGACCAAAAAATAGATTGAAGAAACAAAAAATGGATTCATGGACCAAAAAATGAAATGAAGAACCCAAAAATGGGCTGCAGTCCCGAAAAATGGATTGAGGAAACCAAAAATGTATTGAAGGACCCAAAAATGGATTGAGGAATCAAAAAATGGATTGAGGAATCAAAAAATTGATTGAGGAACTTAAAAATGGATTGAGGAACCCAAAACTGTTTTGAGGAAACCAAACATGGTCTGAGGAAACCAGAAATGGACTGAGGGACCCAAAAATGGGCTGAGGGAACCAGAAATGGATTGAGGAACGCCAAAATAGATTGAGGAACCCAAAAATGTTCTGAGGAACCCAAAAATATTCCGAGAAACACAAAAATGGGTTGAGGGAACCAAGAATGGGCTGAGGGAACCAAAAATAGATTGAGGAACCCAAAACCAGATTGATGAACCTAAAAATGGATTGAGGAACCCAAGAATGGATTGAGGAACCCAAAAAAGGATTGAGGAACCCAAAAACGGTTTGTGAACCCAAAAATGTATTGAGGGCCCAAAAATTAAATTGAAGAACCCAAAAATGGATTGAGAGACCAAAAGAAGATTGAGGAACCCAAAAATGGATTGAGAGACCCAAAAAAGGATTGAGGAACCCAATAATGGACTGAGGCACCCAAAAATGGATTGAGGGTCCAAAAATTAAATTGAGGAACCCAAAAATGGATTGAGAGACCAAAAAAAGGATTGAGGAACCCAAAAATGGATTGAGGTAACCAAAAATGGATTGAGGGTCCAAAAATTGGATTGAGAAAACCAAAAATGGATTGAGCAACACAAAAATATTCTGAGGAAACCAAAAATAGGCTGAGGAACCAAAAATGGGCTGAGCGACCCAAAAGTGGTCTGAGGAATCCAAAAATGGATTGAGGGTGCAATAAATGGATTGAGGAAACCAAAAATGGATTGAGGAACCCAAAAATGGATTGAGGGACCAAAAGAAGATTGAGGAACCCAAAAATGGATTGAGAGACCCAAAAAAGGATTGAGGAACCCAAAAATGGACTGAGGTACCCAAAAATGGATTGAGGGTCCAAAAATTAAATTGAGGAACTCAAAAATGGATTGAACAAACCAAAAATGTTCTGAGGAAACCAAAAATGGGCTGAGGAAACCAAAAATGGGCTGGGCGACCCCAAAAACGGTCTGAGGGAACCAAAAATGGATTGACGAACCCAAAAATGGGCTGAAGTCCCGAAAAATGGATTGAGGAAACCAAAAATGTATTGAAGGACCCAGAAATGGATTGAGGAACACAAAAATTGAATTCAGGAATGCAAAAATCAATTGAGGAACTCAAAAATGGATTGAGGAACCCCAAAATGGGCTGAAAAACCAAAAGTGGATTGAGGGACCCAAAGAAGGATTGAGGGACCAAAAAATAGATTGAAGAAACAAAAAATGGATTCATGGACCAAAAAATGAAATGAAGAACCCAAAAATGGGCTGAAGTCCCGAAAAATGGATTGAGGAAACCAAAAATGTATTGAAGGACCCAAAAATGGATTGAGGAATCAAAAAATGGATTGAGGAATCAAAAAATGGATTGAGGAACTTAAAAATGGATTGAGGAACCCAAAAATGTCCTGAGGAACACAGAAATGGATTGAGGAACCCAGAAATGAATTGAAGTACCAAGAAATGGATTGAGGAATCAAAAAATTGATTGAGGAACTTAAAAATGGATTGAGGAACCCAAAACTGTTTTGAGGAAACCAAACATGGTCTGAGGAACCCAGAAATGGACTGAGGGACCCAAAAATGGGCTGAGGGAACCAGAAATGGATTGAGGAACGCCAAAATAGATTGAGGAACCCAAAAATGTTCTGAGGAACCCAAAAATATTCCGAGAAACACAAAAATGGGTTGAGGGAACCAAGAATGGGCTGAGGGAACCAGAAATGGATTGAGGAACGCCAAAATAGATTGAGGAACCCAAAAATGTTCTGAGGAACCCAAAAATATTCCGAGAAACACAAAAATGGGTTGAGGGAACCAAGAATGGGCTGAGGGAACCAAAAATAGATTGAGGAACCCAAAACCAGATTGATGAACCTAAAAATGGATTGAGGAACCCAAGAATGGATTGAGGAACCCAAAAAAGGATTGAGGAACCCAAAAATGGATTGTGAACCCAAAAATGTATTGAGGGCCCAAAAATTAAATTGAAGAACCCAAAAATGGATTGAGAGACCAAAAGAAGATTGAGGAACCCAAAAATGGATTGAGAGACCCAAAAAAGGATTGAGGAACCCAATAATGGACTGAGGTACCCAAAAATGGATTGAGGGTCCAAAAATTAAATTGAGGAACCCAAAAATGGATTGAGAGACCAAAAGAAGATTGAGGAACCCAAAAATGGATTGAGAGACCCAAAAAAGGATTGAGGAACCCAATAATGGACTGAGGTACCCAAAAATGGATTGAGAGACCAAAAAAAGGATTGAGGAACCCAAAAATGGATTGAGGTAACCAAAAATGGATTGAGGGTCCATAAAAATATTGGATTGAGAAAACCAAAAATGGATTGAGCAACACAAAAATATTCTGAGGAAACCAAAAATAGGTTGAGGAACCAAAATGGGCTGAGCGACCCAAAAGTGGTCTGAGGAACCCAAAAATGGATTGAGGAATCCAAAGATGCATTGAGGGACCAAAAAATAGATTGAAGAAACAAAAAATGGATTCATGGAGCAAAACATGGTATTAAGAACCCAAAAATAGGCTGAAGGCCTGAAAAATGGATTGAGGAGAACAAAAATGTATTGAAGGACCCAAAAATGGATGGAGGAACAAAAAATAGAATTCAGGAACGCAAAAATGAATTGAGGAACCAAAAATGGTTTGAGGAACACCAAAATAGACTGAGGAACCGAAAAATGGGCTGCGGAACCCAAAAATAGTTTAAGGGACCCAAAAATGGGAGGAACCCAAAAATGGATTCAGTAAAGCAAAAACGGATTGAGGATCCCAAAAATGGGCAACCAAAAATGTATTGAAGGACCCAAAAATGGATGGAGGAACCCAAAAATGTTCTGAGGAACCCAGAAATGGATTGAGGAACCCAAAAATGGATTGAAGTACCGAGAAATGGATTGAGGAATCAAAAAATTGATTAAGGAACTTAAAAATGGATTGAGGAACCCAAAAATGGACTGAGGGACCCAAAAATGGGCTGAGGGAACCAGAAATGGATTGAGGAACGCCAAAATAGATTGAGGAACCCAAAAATGTTCTGAGAAAGACAATAATGGGCTGAGGGAACCAAAAATGGGCTGAGGGAACCAAAAATGGATTGAGGAACCGAAAACCAGATTGATGAACCTAAAAATGGATTGAGGAACCCAAGAATGGATTGAGGAAACCGAAAAAGGATTGAGGGAACCAAAAATGGATTGGGAACCCAAAAAAGGATAGAGGGACCAAAAAATAGATTCAAGAACCCAAAAAATGGGCTGCGGAACGCCGAAATGCGCTGAAGAAGCCCAAAATGGATTGAGGGACCCAAAAATGGTTTGAGGGACCCCAAAATAGATTGAGGAACCGAAAAATGGACTGTAGAACCCAAAAGTAGATTAAGGGACCAAACAATGGATTGAGGAACCCAAAAATGGTTTCTGTAAACCAAAATCGGAAAAGGAACCAAAAAATGGGCTGAAGAACCCAAAAGTGGATTGAGGGACCAAAAAAAGGATTGAGGAACCCAAAAAAATGGATTGAGGAAACGAAAAATGGATTAAGGGACCAAAAAATGGATTGAGGAACGCAAGAATGGATTGAGGAACCCAAAAATAGGCTGAGGAAACAAAAAATGGATTGAGAAACACAAAAATTGGCTGAGGAACACAAAAATGGATTGAAGGACCAAAAAATGGATTGAGGAAACAAAAAATGTATTGAAGGAACCAAAAATGGATTGAGGAACACAAAAATTGAATTCAGGAATGCAAAAATGAATTGAGGAACCCAAAAATGGATTTAGGAACCCCAAAATGGATTGAGGAAACAAAAAATGGACTGAGGAACCTAAAAATGGACTGAGGGACCCAAAAATAGTCTGAGGAACCCAAAAAAAGGCATAGGAACCCAAAAATCGGTTGGGGACCAAAAAATGGGTTGAGGGTCTAAAAAATGGATTGAGGAACCCAAAAATGGATTGAGGAACTAAAAAATGGGCTGAGGAACCGAAAAAAAAAGGGCTGAGGAATCCAAAAATGGATTGAGGGTGCAATAAATGGATTGAGGAAACCAAAAATGGATTGAGGAACCCAAAAATGGATTGAGGGACCAAAAGAAGATTGAGGAACCCAAAAATGGATTGAGAGACCCAAAAAAGGATTGAGGAACCCAAAAATGGACTGAGGTACCCAAAAATGGATTGAGGGTCCAAAAATTAAATTGAGGAACTCAAAAATGGGTTGAACAACCCAAAAATGTTCTGAGGAAACCAAAAATGGGCTGAGGAAAACAAAAATGGGCTGGGCGACCCCAAAAACGGTCTGAGGGAACCAAAAATGGATTGAGGAACCCAGAAATGGTCAGAAGTCCCGAAAAATGGATTGAGGAAACCAAAAATGTATTGAAGGACCCAGAAATGGATTGAGGAACACAAAAATTGAATTCAGGAATGCAAAAATCAATTGAGGAACTCAAAAATGGATTGAGGAACCCCAAAATGGGCTGAAAAACCAAAAGTGGATTGAGGGACCCAAAGAAGGATTGAGGGACCAAAAAATAGATTGAAGAAACAAAAAATGGATTCATGGACCAAAAAATGAAATGAAGAACCCAAAAATGGGCTGCAGTCCCGAAAAATGGATTGAGGAAACCAAAAATGTATTGAAGGACCCAAAAATGGATTGAGGAATCAAAAAATGGATTGAGGAATCAAAAAATTGATTGAGGAACTTAAAAATGGATTGAGGAACCCAAAACTGTTTTGAGGAAACCAAACATGGTCTGAGGAAACCAGAAATGGACTGAGGGACCCAAAAATGGGCTGAGGGAACCAGAAATGGATTGAGGAACGCCAAAATAGATTGAGGAACCCAAAAATGTTCTGAGGAACCCAAAAATATTCCGAGAAACACAAAAATGGGTTGAGGGAACCAAGAATGGGCTGAGGGAACCAAAAATAGATTGAGGAACCCAAAACCAGATTGATGAACCTAAAAATGGATTGAGGAACCCAAGAATGGATTGAGGAACCCAAAAAAGGATTGAGGAACCCAAAAACGGTTTGTGAACCCAAAAATGTATTGAGGGCCCAAAAATTAAATTGAAGAACCCAAAAATGGATTGAGAGACCAAAAGAAGATTGAGGAACCCAAAAATGGATTGAGAGACCCAAAAAAGGATTGAGGAACCCAATAATGGACTGAGGCACCCAAAAATGGATTGAGGGTCCAAAAATTAAATTGAGGAACCCAAAAATGGATTGAGAGACCAAAAAAAGGATTGAGGAACCCAAAAATGGATTGAGGTAACCAAAAATGGATTGAGGGTCCAAAAATTGGATTGAGAAAACCAAAAATGGATTGAGCAACACAAAAATATTCTGAGGAAACCAAAAATAGGCTGAGGAACCAAAAATGGGCTGAGCGACCCAAAAGTGGTCTGAGGAATCCAAAAATGGATTGAGGGTGCAATAAATGGATTGAGGAAACCAAAAATGGATTGAGGAACCCAAAAATGGATTGAGGGACCAAAAGAAGATTGAGGAACCCAAAAATGGATTGAGAGACCCAAAAAAGGATTGAGGAACCCAAAAATGGACTGAGGTACCCAAAAATGGATTGAGGGTCCAAAAATTAAATTGAGGAACTCAAAAATGGATTGAACAAACCAAAAATGTTCTGAGGAAACCAAAAATGGGCTGAGGAAACCAAAAATGGGCTGGGCGACCCCAAAAACGGTCTGAGGGAACCAAAAATGGATTGACGAACCCAAAAATGGGCTGAAGTCCCGAAAAATGGATTGAGGAAACCAAAAATGTATTGAAGGACCCAGAAATGGATTGAGGAACACAAAAATTGAATTCAGGAATGCAAAAATCAATTGAGGAACTCAAAAATGGATTGAGGAACCCCAAAATGGGCTGAAAAACCAAAAGTGGATTGAGGGACCCAAAGAAGGATTGAGGGACCAAAAAATAGATTGAAGAAACAAAAAATGGATTCATGGACCAAAAAATGAAATGAAGAACCCAAAAATGGGCTGAAGTCCCGAAAAATGGATTGAGGAAACCAAAAATGTATTGAAGGACCCAAAAATGGATTGAGGAATCAAAAAATGGATTGAGGAATCAAAAAATGGATTGAGGAACTTAAAAATGGATTGAGGAACCCAAAAATGTCCTGAGGAACACAGAAATGGATTGAGGAACCCAGAAATGAATTGAAGTACCAAGAAATGGATTGAGGAATCAAAAAATTGATTGAGGAACTTAAAAATGGATTGAGGAACCCAAAACTGTTTTGAGGAAACCAAACATGGTCTGAGGAACCCAGAAATGGACTGAGGGACCCAAAAATGGGCTGAGGGAACCAGAAATGGATTGAGGAACGCCAAAATAGATTGAGGAACCCAAAAATGTTCTGAGGAACCCAAAAATATTCCGAGAAACACAAAAATGGGTTGAGGGAACCAAGAATGGGCTGAGGGAACCAAAAATAGATTGAGGAACCCAAAACCAGATTGATGAACCTAAAAATGGATTGAGGAACCCAAGAATGGATTGAGGAACCCAAAAAAGGATTGAGGAACCCAAAAATGGATTGTGAACCCAAAAATGTATTGAGGGCCCAAAAATTAAATTGAAGAACCCAAAAATGGATTGAGAGACCAAAAGAAGATTGAGGAACCCAAAAATGGATTGAGAGACCCAAAAAAGGATTGAGGAACCCAATAATGGACTGAGGTACCCAAAAATGGATTGAGGGTCCAAAAATTAAATTGAGGAACCCAAAAATGGATTGAGAGACCAAAAGAAGATTGAGGAACCCAAAAATGGATTGAGAGACCCAAAAAAGGATTGAGGAACCCAATAATGGACTGAGGTACCCAAAAATGGATTGAGAGACCAAAAAAAGGATTGAGGAACCCAAAAATGGATTGAGGTAACCAAAAATGGATTGAGGGTCCAAAAATTGGATTGAGAAAACCAAAAATGGATTGAGCAACACAAAAATATTCTGAGGAAACCAAAAATAGGTTGAGGAACCAAAAATGGGCTGAGCGACCCAAAAGTGGTCTGAGGAACCCAAAAATGGATTGAGGAATCCAAAGATGCATTGAGGGACCAAAAAATAGATTGAAGAAACAAAAAATGGATTCATGGAGCAAAACATGGTATTAAGAACCCAAAAATAGGCTGAAGGCCTGAAAAATGGATTGAGGAGAACAAAAATGTATTGAAGGACCCAAAAATGGATGGAGGAACAGAAAATAGAATTCAGGAACGCAAAAATGAATTGAGGAACCAAAAATGGTTTGAGGAACACCAAAATAGACTGAGGAACCGAAAAATGGGCTGCGGAACCCAAAAATAGTTTAAGGGACCCAAAAATGGATTGAGGAACCCAAAAATGGATTCAGTAAAGCAAAAACGGATTGAGGATCCCAAAAATGGGCAACCACAAATGTATTGAAGGACCCAAAAATGGATGGAGGAACCCAAAAATGTTCTGAGGAACCCAGAAATGGATTGAGGAACCCAAAAATGGATTGAAGTACCGAGAAATGGATTGAGGAATCAAAAAATTGATTAAGGAACTTAAAAATGGATTGAGGAACCCAAAAATGGACTGAGGGACCCAAAAATGGGCTGAGGGAACCAGAAATGGATTGAGGAACGCCAAAATAGATTGAGGAACCCAAAAATGTTCTGAGAAAGACAATAATGGGCTGAGGGAACCAAAAATGGGCTGAGGGAACCAAAAATGGATTGAGGAACCGAAAACCAGATTGATGAACCTAAAAATGGATTGAGGAACCCAAGAATGGATTGAGGAAACCGAAAAAGGATTGAGGGAACCAAAAATGGATTGGGAACCCAAAAAAGGATAGAGGGACCAAAAAATAGATTCAAGAACCCAAAAAATGGGCTGCGGAACGCCGAAATGCGCTGAAGAAGCCCAAAATGGATTGAGGGACCCAAAAATGGTTTGAGGGACCCCAAAATAGATTGAGGAACCGAAAAATGGACTGTAGAACCCAAAAGTAGATTAAGGGACCAAACAATGGATTGAGGAACCCAAAAATGGTTTCTGTAAACCAAAATCGGAAAAGGAACCAAAAAATGGGCTGAAGAACCCAAAAGTGGATTGAGGGACCAAAAAAAGGATTGAGGAACCCAAAAAAATGGATTGAGGAAACGAAAAATGGATTAAGGGACCAAAAAATGGATTGAGGAACGCAAGAATGGATTGAGGAACCCAAAAATAGGCTGAGGAAACAAAAAATGGATTGAGAAACACAAAAATTGGCTGAGGAACACAAAAATGGATTGAAGGACCAAAAAATGGATTGAGGAAACAAAAAATGTATTGAAGGAACCAAAAATGGATTGAGGAACACAAAAATTGAATTCAGGAATGCAAAAATGAATTGAGGAACCCAAAAATGGATTTAGGAACCCCAAAATGGATTGAGGAAACAAAAAATGGACTGAGGAACCTAAAAATGGACTGAGGGACCCAAAAATAGTCTGAGGAACCCAAAAAAAGGCATAGGAACCCAAAAATCGGCTGGGGACCAAAAAATGGGTTGAGGGTCTAAAAAATGGATTGAGGAACCCAAAAATGGATTGAGGAACTAAAAAATGGGCTGAGGAACCGAAAAAAAAAGGGCTGAGGAATCCAAAAATGGATTGAGGGTGCAATAAATGGATTGAGGAAACCAAAAATGGATTGAGGAACCCAAAAATGGATTGAGGGACCAAAAGAAGATTGAGGAACCCAAAAATGGATTGAGAGACCCAAAAAAGGATTGAGGAACCCAAAAATGGACTGAGGTACCCAAAAATGGATTGAGGGTCCAAAAATTAAATTGAGGAACTCAAAAATGGGTTGAACAACCCAAAAATGTTCTGAGGAAACCAAAAATGGGCTGAGGAAAACAAAAATGGGCTGGGCGACCCCAAAAACGGTCTGAGGGAACCAAAAATGGATTGAGGAACCCAGAAATGGTCAGAAGTCCCGAAAAATGGATTGAGGAAACCAAAAATGTATTGAAGGACCCAGAAATGGATTGAGGAACACAAAAATTGAATTCAGGAATGCAAAAATCAATTGAGGAACTCAAAAATGGATTGAGGAACCCCAAAATGGGCTGAAAAACCAAAAGTGGATTGAGGGACCCAAAGAAGGATTGAGGGACCAAAAAATAGATTGAAGAAACAAAAAATGGATTCATGGACCAAAAAATGAAATGAAGAACCCAAAAATGGGCTGCAGTCCCGAAAAATGGATTGAGGAAACCAAAAATGTATTGAAGGACCCAAAAATGGATTGAGGAATCAAAAAATGGATTGAGGAATCAAAAAATTGATTGAGGAACTTAAAAATGGATTGAGGAACCCAAAACTGTTTTGAGGAAACCAAACATGGTCTGAGGAAACCAGAAATGGACTGAGGGACCCAAAAATGGGCTGAGGGAACCAGAAATGGATTGAGGAACGCCAAAATAGATTGAGGAACCCAAAAATGTTCTGAGGAACCCAAAAATATTCCGAGAAACACAAAAATGGGCTGAGGGAACCAAAAATGGACTGAGGGAACCAAAAATAGATTGAAGAACCCAAAACCAGATTGATGAACCTAAAAATGGATTGAGGAACCCAAGAATGGATTGAGGAACCCAAAAAAGGATTGAGGAACCCAAAAACGGTTTGTGAACCCAAAAATGTATTGAGGGCCCAAAAATTAAATTGAAGAACCCAAAAATGGATTGAGAGACCAAAAGAAGATTGAGGAACCCAAAAATGGATTGAGAGACCCAAAAAAGGATTGAGGAACCCAATAATGGACTGAGGCACCCAAAAATGGATTGAGGGTCCAAAAATTAAATTGAGGAACCCAAAAATGGATTGAGAGACCAAAAAAAGGATTGAGGAACCCAAAAATGGATTGAGGTAACCAAAAATGGATTGAGGGTCCAAAAATTGGATTGAGAAAACCAAAAATGGATTGAGCAACACAAAAATATTCTGAGGAAACCAAAAATAGGCTGAGGAACCAAAAATGGGCTGAGCGACCCAAAAGTGGTCTGAGGAATCCAAAAATGGATTGAGGGTGCAATAAATGGATTGAGGAAACCAAAAATGGATTGAGGAACCCAAAAATGGATTGAGGGACCAAAAGAAGATTGAGGAACCCAAAAATGGATTGAGAGACCCAAAAAAGGATTGAGGAACCCAAAAATGGACTGAGGTACCCAAAAATGGATTGAGGGTCCAAAAATTAAATTGAGGAACTCAAAAATGGATTGAACAAACCAAAAATGTTCTGAGGAAACCAAAAATGGGCTGAGGAAACCAAAAATGGGCTGGGCGACCCCAAAAACGGTCTGAGGGAACCAAAAATGGATTGACGAACCCAAAAATGGGCTGAAGTCCCGAAAAATGGATTGAGGAAACCAAAAATGTATTGAAGGACCCAGAAATGGATTGAGGAACACAAAAATTGAATTCAGGAATGCAAAAATCAATTGAGGAACTCAAAAATGGATTGAGGAACCCCAAAATGGGCTGAAAAACCAAAAGTGGATTGAGGGACCCAAAGAAGGATTGAGGGACCAAAAAATAGATTGAAGAAACAAAAAATGGATTCATGGACCAAAAAATGAAATGAAGAACCCAAAAATGGGCTGAAGTCCCGAAAAATGGATTGAGGAAACCAAAAATGTATTGAAGGACCCAAAAATGGATTGAGGAATCAAAAAATGGATTGAGGAATCAAAAAATGGATTGAGGAACTTAAAAATGGATTGAGGAACCCAAAAATGTCCTGAGGAACACAGAAATGGATTGAGGAACCCAGAAATGAATTGAAGTACCAAGAAATGGATTGAGGAATCAAAAAATTGATTGAGGAACTTAAAAATGGATTGAGGAACCCAAAACTGTTTTGAGGAAACCAAACATGGTCTGAGGAACCCAGAAATGGACTGAGGGACCCAAAAATGGGCTGAGGGAACCAGAAATGGATTGAGGAACGCCAAAATAGATTGAGGAACCCAAAAATGTTCTGAGGAACCCAAAAATATTCCGAGAAACACAAAAATGGGTTGAGGGAACTAAGAATGGGCTGAGGGAACCCAAAATAGATTGAGGAACCCAAAACCAGATTGATGAACCTAAAAATGGATTGAGGAACCCAAGAATGGATTGAGGAACCCAAAAAAGGATTGAGGAACCCAAAAATGGATTGTGAACCCAAAAATGTATTGAGGGCCCAAAAATTAAATTGAAGAACCCAAAAATGGATTGAGAGACCAAAAGAAGATTGAGGAACCCAAAAATGGATTGAGGTACCCAAAAAAGAATTGAGGAACCCAAAAATGGACTGAGGTACCCAAAAATGGATTGAGGGTCCAAAAATTAAATTGAGGAACCCAAAAATGGATTGAGAGACCAAAAAAAGGATTGAGGAACCCAAAAATGGATTGAGGTAACCAAAAATGGATTGAGGGTCCAAAAATTGGATTGAGAAAACCAAAAATGGATTGAGCAACACAAAAATATTCTGAGGAAACCAAAAATAGGTTCAGGAACCAAAAATGGGCTGAGCGACCCAAAAGTGGTCTGAGGAACCCAAAAATGGATTGAGGAATCCAAAGATGCATTGAGGGACCAAAAAATAGATTGAAGAAACAAAAAATGGATTCACGGGGCAAAACATGGTATTAAGAACCCAAAAATAGGCTGAAGGCCTGAAAAATGGATTGAGGAGAACAAAAATGTATTGAAGGACCCAAAAATGGATTGAGGAATCAAAAAATGGATTGAGGAACTTAAAAATGGATGGAGGAACCCAAAAATGTTCTGAGGAACCCAGAAATGGATTGAGGAACCCAAAAATGGATTGAAGTACCGAGAAATGGATTGAGGAATAAAAAATTGATTGAGGAACTTAAAAATGGATTGAGGAACCCAAAAATGGACTGAGGGACCTAAAAATGGGCTGAGGGAACCAGAAATGGATTGAGGAACGCCAAAATAGATTGAGGAACCCAAAAATGTTCTGAGGATCTCAAAAATATTACGAGAAACACAAAAATGGGCTGAGGGAACCAAAAATGGACTGAGGGAACCAAAAATAGATTGAGGAACCCAAAACCAGATTGATGAACCTAAAAATGGATTGAGGAACCCAAAAAAGGATTGAGGAACCCAAAAATGGATTGGGAAACAAAAAAAGGATAGAGGGACCAAAAAATAGATTCAGGAACCCAAAAATGGTCTGAGGAACCCCGAAATGCGCTGAAGAAACCCAAAATGGATTGAGGGACCCAAAAATGGTTTGAGGAACCCCAAAATAGACTGAGGAACCGAAAAATTGTCTGTAGAACGCAAAAATAGATTAAGGGACCAAAAATTGGATTGAGGAACCCAAAAATGGTTTCAGTAAACCAAAAGCTGATTGAGGAACCGAAAAATGGGCGGAAGAACCCAAAAGTGGATTGAGAGACCATAAAAAGGATTGAGGAACCCAAAAATGGATTGAGGAAACGAAAAATGGATTCAGGGACCAAAAAATGGATTGAGGAACCCAAGAATGGATTGAGGAACCCAAAAACGTTTTCAGGAAACGAAGAATGGTTTGAAGAAACCAAAAATGTATTGAGGAACAGAAGAATGGATTGAGGAACCGAAGAATGGATTGAGGAACCGAAGAATGGATTGAGGAAACCAAAAATATCCTGAGAGACCAAAAAATGGATTCAGGAACCCAAAAATGGACTGAGGGAACCAGAAATGGATTGAGGAACGCCAAAATAGATTGAGGAACCCAAAAATGTTCTGAGGATCTCAAAAATATTACGAGAAACACAAAAATGGGCTGAGGGAACCAAAAATGGACTGAGGGAACCAAAAATAGATTGAGGAACCCAAAACCAGATTGATGAACCTAAAAATGGATTGAGGAACCCAAAAAAAGATTGAGGAACCCAAAAATGGATTGGGAAACAAAAAAAGGATAGAGGGACCAAAAAATAGATTCAGGAATCCAAAAATGGTCTGAGGAACCCCGAAATGCGCTGAAGAAACCCAAAATGGATTGAGGGACCCAAAAATGGTTTGAGGAACCCCAAAATAGACTGAGGAACCGAAAAATTGTCTGTAGAACCCAAAAATAGATTAAGGGACCAAAAATTGGATTGAGGAACCCAAAAATGGTTTCAGTAAACCAAAAGCTGATTGAGGAACCGAAAAATGGGCGGAAGAACCCAAAAGTGGATTGAGAGACCATAAAAAGGATTGAGGAACCCAAAAATGGATTGAGGAAACGAAAAATGGATTCAGGGACCAAAAAATGGATTGAGGAACCCAAGAATGGATTGAAGAACCCAAAAACGTTTTCAGGAAACGAAGAATGGATTGAGGAAACCAAAAATGTATTGAGGAACCGAAGAATGGATTGAGGAACCGAAGAATGGATTGAGGAACCGAAGAATGGATTGAGGAAACCAAAAATATCCTGAGAGACCAAAAAATGGATTCAGGAACCCAAAAATGGACTGAGGGAACCAAAAATGGATTGAGGAACGCCAAAATAGGTTGAGGAACCCAGAAATGTTCTGAGAAAGACAATAATGGGCTGAGGGAACCAAAAATGGGCTGAGGGAACCAAAAATGGATTGAGGAACCGAAAACCAGATTGATGAACCTAAAAATGGATTGAGGAACCCAAGAATGGATTGAGGAAACCGAAAAAGGACTGAGGGACCCAAAAATGGATTGGGAACCCGAAAAAGGGTAGAGGGACCAAAAAATAGATTCTAGAACCCAAAAAATGGGCTGGGGAACCCCGAAATGCGCTGAAGAAGCCCAAAATGGATTGAGGGACCCAAAAATGGTTTGAGGAACCCCAAAATAGATTGAGGAACCGAAAAATGGACTGTAGAACCCAAAAATAGATTAAGGGACCAAACAATGGATTGAGGAACCCAAAAATGGTTTCAGTAAACCAAAAGGGGAAAGGAACCGAAAAATGGGATGAAGAACACAAAAGTGGATTGAGGGACCAAAAAAAGGATTGAGGAACCCAAAAATGAACTGAGGGACCAGAAAACGGATTGAGCAACCTAAAAATAGATTGAGGAACCCAAAAATGTGCTGAGGAACCCAAAAATAGGCTGAGGAACCAAAAAATGGATTGAGGAATACAAAAATTGGCTGAGGAACCCAAAAATGGATTGAAGGACAAAAAAAATGGATTGAGGAACCCAAAAATGGATTGAGGAAACCGAAAAAGAATTGAGGGACCCAAAAATGGATTGGGAACCCTAAAAAGGATAGAGGGACCAAAAAATAGATTCAGGAACCCCATAAATGGGCTGGGGAATGCCAAAATGCGCTGAAGAAGCCCAAAATGGATTGAGGGACCCAAAGAAGGATTGAGGGACCAAAAAATAGATTGAAGAAACAAAAAATGGATTCATGGACAAAAAAATGAAATGAAGAACCCAAAAATGGGCTGAAGCCCCGAAAAATGGATTGAGGAAACCAAAAATGTATTGAAGGACCCAAAAATGGATTGAGGAATCAAAAAATGGATTGAGGAATCAAAAAATGGATTGAGGAACGCAAAAATGTTCTGAGGAACCCAGAAATGCATTGAGGAACCGAGAAATGGATTGAAGTACCGAGAAATGGATTGAGGAACTTAAAAATGGATTGAGGAACCCAAAAATGGACTGAGGGACCCAAAAATGGGCTGAGGGAACCAAAAATGGATTGAGGAACGCCAAAATAGATTGAGGAACCCAGAAATGTTCTGAGAAAGACAATAATGGGCTGAGGGAACCAAAAATGGGCTGAGGGAACCAAAAATGGATTGAGGAACCGAAAACCAGATTGATGAACCTAAAAATGGATTGAGGAACCCAAGAATGGATTGAGGAAACCGAAAAAAGATTGAGGGAACCAAAAATGGATTGGGAACACTAAAAGGGATAGAGGGACCAAAAAATAGATTCAGGAACCCAAAAAATGGGCTGCGGAACGCTGAAATGCGCTGAAGAAGCCCAAAATGGATTGAGGGACCCAAAAATGGTTTGAGGGACCCCAAAATAGATTGAGGAACCGAAAAATGGACTGTAGAACCCAAAAGTAGATTAAGGGACCAAACAATGGATTGAGGAACCCAAAAATGGTTTCAGTAAACCAAAATCGGAAAAGGAACCAAAAAATGGGCTGAAGAACCCAAAAGTGGATTGAGGGACCAAAAAAAGGATTGAGGAACCCAAAAAAATGGATTGAGGAAACGAAAAATGGATTAAGGGACCAAAAAATGGATTGAGGAACGCAAGAATGGATTGAGGAACCCAAAAATAGGCTGAGGAAACAAAAAATGGATTGAGAAACACAAAAATTGGCTGAGGAACACAAAAATGGATTGAAGGACCAAAAAATGGATTGAGGAAACAAAAAATGTATTGAAGGAACCAAAAATGGATTGAGGAACACAAAAATTGAATTCAGGAACGCAAAAATGAATTGAGGAACCCAAAAATGGATTTAGGAACCCCAAAATGGATTGAGGAAACAAAAAATGGACTGAGGAACCAAAAAATGGACTGAGGGACCCAAAAATAGTCTGAGGAACCCAAAAAAAGGCATAGGAACCCAAAAATCGGCTGGGGACCAAAAAATGGGTTGAGGGTCTAAAAAATGGATTGAGGAACCCAAAAATGGATTGAGGAACTAAAAAATAAGCTGAGGAACCGAAAAAAACAGGGCTGAGGAATCCAAAAATGGATTGAGGGTGCAATAAATGGATTGAGGAAACCAAAAATGGATTGAGGAACCCAAAAATGGATTGACGGACCAAAAGAAGATTGAGGAACCCAAAACTGGATTGAGAGACCCAAAAAAGGAATGAGGAACCCAAAAATGGACTGAGGTACCCAAAAATGGATTGAGGGTCCAAAAATTAAATTGAGGAACTCAAAAATGGATTGAACAACCCAAAAATGTTCTGAGGAAACCAAAAATGGGCTGAGGAAACCAAAAATGGGCTGGGCGACCCCAAAAACGGTCTGAGGGAACCAAAAATGGATTGAGGAACCCAAAAATGGGCTGAAGTCCCGAAAAATGGATTGAGGAAACCAAAAATGTATTGAAGGACCCAGAAATGGATTGAGGAACACAAAAATTGAATTCAGGAATGCAAAAATCAATTGAGGAACTCAAAAATGGATTGAGGAACCCCAAAATGGGCTGAAAAACCAAAAGTGGATTGAGGGACCCAAAGAAGGATTGAGGGACCAAAAAATAGATTGAAGAAACAAAAAATGGATTCATGGACCAAAAAATGAAATGAAGAACCCAAAAATGGGCTGAAGTCCCGAAAAATGGATTGAGGAAACCAAAAATGTATTGAAGGACCCAAAAATGGATTGAGGAATCAAAAAATGGATTGAGGAATCAAAAAATGGATTGAGGAACTTAAAAATGGATTGAGGAACCCAAAAATGTCCTGAGGAACACAGAAATGGATTGAGGAACCCAGAAATGAATTGAAGTACCAAGAAATGGATTGAGGAATCAAAAAATTGATTGATGAACTTAAAATGGATTGAGGAACCCAAAACTGTTTTGAGGAAACCAAACATGGTCTGAGGAACCCAGAAATGGACTGAGGGACCCAAAAATGGGCTGAGGGAACCAGAAATGGATTGAGGAACGCCAAAATAGATTGAGGAACCCAAAAATGTTCTGAGGAACCCAAAAATATTCTGAGAAACCCAAAAATGGGTTGAGGGAACTAAGAATGGGCTGAGGGAACCCAAAATAGATTGAGGAACCCAAAACCAGATTGATGAACCTAAAAATGGATTGAGGAACCCAAGAATGGATTGAGGAACCCAAAAAAGGATTGAGGAACCCAAAATGGATTGTGAACCCAAAAATGTATTGAGGGCCCAAAAATTAAATTGAAGAACCCAAAAATGGATTGAGAGACCAAAAGAAGATTGAGGAACCCAAAAATGGATTGAGGTACCCAAAAAAGAATTGAGGAACCCAAAAATGGACTGAGGTACCCAAAAATGGATTGAGGGTCCAAAAATTAAATTGAGGAACCCAAAAATGGATTGAGAGACCAAAAAAAGGATTGAGGAACCCAAAAATGGATTGAGGTAACCAAAAATGGATTGAGGGTCCAAAAATTGGATTGAGAAAACCAAAAATGGATTGAGCAACACAAAAATATTCTGAGGAAACCAAAATAGGTTGAGGAACCAAAAATGGGCTGAGCGACCCAAAAGTGGTCTGAGGAACCCAAAAATGGATTGAGGAATCCAAAGATGCATTGAGGGACCAAAAAATAGATTGAAGAAACAAAAAATGGATTCATGGGGCAAAACATGGTATTAAGAACCCAAAAATAGGCTGAAGGCCTGAAAAATGGATTGAGGAGAACAAAAATGTATTGAAGGACCCAAAAATGGATTGAGGAATCAAAAAATGGATTGAGGAACTTAAAAATGGATGGAGGAACCCAAAAATGTTCTGAGGAACCCAGAAATGGATTGAGGAACCCAAAAATGGATTGAAGTACCGAGAAATGGATTGAGGAATAAAAAATTGATTGAGGAACTTAAAAATGGATTGAGGAACCCAAAAATGGACTGAGGGACCTAAAAATGGGCTGAGGGAACCAGAAATGGATTGAGGAACGCCAAAATAGATTGAGGAACCCAAAAATGTTCTGAGGATCTCAAAAATATTACGAGAAACACAAAAATGGGCTGAGGGAACCAAAAATGGACTGAGGGAACCGAAAATAGATTGAGGAACCCAAAACCAGATTGATGAACCTAAAAATGGATTGAGGAACCCAAAAAAGGATTGAGGAACCCAAAAATTGATTGGGAAACAAAAAAAGGATAGAGGGACCAAAAAATAGATTCAGGAACCCAAAAATGGTCTGAGGAACCCCGAAATGCGCTGAAGAAACCCAAAATGGATTGAGGGACCCAAAAATGGTTTGAGGAACCCCAAAATAGACTGAGGAACCGAAAAATTGTCTGTAGAACGCAAAAATAGATTAAGGGACCAAAAATTGGATTGAGGAACCCAAAAATGGTTTCAGTAAACCAAAAGCTGATTGAGGAACCGAAAAATGGGCGGAAGAACCCAAAAGTGGATAGAGAGACCATAAAAAGGATTGAGGAACCCAAAAATGGATTGAGGAAACGAAAAATGGATTCAGGGACCAAAAAATGGATTGAGGAACCCAAGAATGGATTGAGGAACCCAAAAACGTTTTCAGGAAACGAAGAATGGATTGAGGAAACCAAAAATGTATTGAGGAACCGAAGAATGGATTGAGGAAACGAAGAATGGATTGAGGAACCGAAGAATGGATTGAGGAAACCAAAAATATCCTGAGAGACCAAAAAATGGATTCAGGAACCCAAAAATGGACTGAGGGAACCAAAAATGGATTGAGGAACGCCAAAATAGATTGAGGAACCCAGAAATGTTCTGAGAAAGACAATAATGGGCTGAGGGAACCAAAAATGGGCTGAGGGAACCAAAAATGGATTGAGGAACCGAAAACCAGATTGATGAACCTAAAAATGGATTGAGGAACCCAAGAATGGATTGAGGAAACCGAAAAAGGACTGAGGGACCCAAAAATGGATTGGGAACCCGAAAAAGGGTAGAGGGACCAAAAAATAGATTCTAGAACCCAAAAAATGGGCTGGGGAACCCCGAAATGCGCTGAAGAAGCCCAAAATGGATTGAGGGACCCAAAAATGGTTTGAGGAACCCCAAAATAGATTGAGGAACCGAAAAATGGACTGTAGAACCCAAAAATAGATTAACGGACCAAACAATGGATTGAGGAACCCAAAAATGGTTTCAGTAAACCAAAAGGGGAAAGGAACCGAAAAATGGGATGAAGAACACAAAAGTGGATTGAGGGACCAAAAAAAGGATTGAGGAACCCAAAAATGAACTGAGGGACCAGAAAACGGATTGAGCAACCTAAAAATAGATTGAGGAACCCAAAAATGTGCTGAGGAACCCAAAAATAGGCTGAGGAACCAAAAAATGGATTGAGGAATACAAAAATTGGCTGAGGAACCCAAAAATGGATTGAAGGACAAAAAAAATGGATTGAGGAACCCAAAAATGGATTGAGGAAACCGAAAAAGAATTGAGGGACCCAAAAATGGATTGGGAACCCTAAAAAGGATAGAGGGACCAAAAAATAGATTCAGGAACCCCATAAATGGGCTGGGGAACGCCAAAATGCGCTGAAGAAGCCCAAAATGGATTGAGGGACCCAAAGAAGGATTGAGGGACCAAAAAATAGATTGAAGAAACAAAAAATGGATTCATGGACAAAAAAATGAAATGAAGAACCCAAAAATGGGCTGAAGCCCTGAAAAATGGATTGAGGAAACCAAAAATGTATTGAAGGACCCAAAAATGGATTGAGGAATCAAAAAACGGATTGAGGAACCCAAAAATGTTCTGAGGAACCCAGAAATGCATTGAGGAACCGAGAAATGGATTGAAGTACCGAGAAATGGATTGAGGAACTTAAAAATGGATTGAGGAACCCAAAAATGGACTGAGGGACCCAAAAATGGGCTGAGGGAACCAGAAATGGATTGAGGAACGCCAAAATAGATTGAGGAACCCAGAAATGTTCTGAGAAAGACAATAATGGGCTGAGGGAACCAAAAATGGGCTGAGGGAACCAAAAATGGATTGAGGAACCGAAAACCAGATTGATGAACCTAAAAATGGATTGAGGAACCCAAGAATGGATTGAGGAAACCGAAAAAAGGTTGAGGGAACCAAAAATGGATTGGGAACACAAAAAGGGATAGAGGGACCAAAAAATAGATTCAGGAACCCAAAAAATGGGCTGCGGAACGCTGAAATGCGCTGAAGAAGCCCAAAATGGATTGAGTTACCCAAAAATGGTTTGAGGGACCCCAAAATAGATTGAGGAACCGAAAAATGGACTGTAGAACCCAAAAGTAGATTAAGGGACCAAACAATGGATTGAGGAACCCAAAAATGGTTTCAGTAAACCAAAATCGGAAAAGGAACCAAAAAATGGGCTGAAGAACCCAAAAGTGGATTGAGGGACCAAAAAAAGGATTGAGGAACCCAAAAAAATGCATTGAGGAAACGAAAAATGGATTAAGGGACCAAAAATGGATTGAGGAACGCAAGAATGGATTGAGGAACCCAAAAATAGGCTGAGGAAACAAAAAATGGATTGAGAAACACAAAAATTGGCTGAGGAACACAAAAATGGATTGAAGGACCAAAAAATGGATTGAGGAAACAAAAAATGTATTGAAGGAACCAAAAATGGATTGAGGAACACAAAAATTGAATTCAGGAACGCAAAAATGAATTGAGGAACCAAAAATGGATTTAGGAACCCCAAAATGGATTGAGGAAACAAAAAATGGACTGAGGAACCAAAAAATGGACTGAGGGACCCAAAAATAGTCTGAGGAACCCAAAAAAAGGCATACGAACCCAAAAATCGGCTGGGGACCAAAAAATGGGTTGAGGGTCTAAAAAATGGATTGAGGAACCCAAAAATGGATTGAGGAACTAAAAAATGGGCTGAGGAACCGAAAAAAAACAGGGCTGAGGAATCCAAAAATGGATTGAGGGTGCAATAAATGGATTGAGGAAACCAAAAATGGATTGAGGAACCCAAAAATGGATTGACGGACCAAAAGAAGATTGAGGAACCCAAAAATGGATTGAGAGACCCAAAAAAGGATTGAGGAACCCAAAAATGGACTGAGGTACCCAAAAATGGATTGAGGGTCCAAAAATTAAATTGAGGAACTCAAAAATGGATTGAACAACCCAAAAATGTTCTGAGGAAACCAAAAATGGGCTGAGGAAACCAAAAATGGGCTGGGCGACCCCAAAAACGGTCTGAGGGAACCAAAAATGGATTGAGGAACCCAAAAATGGGCTGAAGTCCCGAAAAATGGATTGAGGAAACCAAAAATGTATTGAAGGACCCAGAAATGGATTGAGGAACACAAAAATTGAATTCAGGAATGCAAAAATCAATTGAGGAACTCAAAAATGGATTGAGGAACCCCAAAATGGGCTGAAAAACCAAAAGTGGATTGAGGGACCCAAAGAAGGATTGAGGGACCAAAAAATAGATTGAAGAAACAAAAAATGGATTCATGGACCAAAAAATGAAATGAAGAACCCAAAAATGGGCTGAAGTCCCGAAAAATGGATTGAGGAAACCAAAAATGTATTGAAGGACCCAAAAATGGATTGAGGAATCAAAAAAATGGATTGAGGAATCAAAAAATGGATTGAGGAACTTAAAAATGGATTGAGGAACCCAAAAATGTCCTGAGGAACACAGAAATGGATTGAGGAACCCAGAAATGAATTGAAGTACCAAGAAATGGATTGAGGAATCAAAAAATTGATTGATGAACTTAAAAATGGATTGAGGAACCCAAAACTGTTTTGAGGAAACCAAACATGGTCTGAGGAACCCAGAAATGGACTGAGGGACCCAAAAATGGGCTGAGGGAACCAGAAATGGATTGAGGAACGCCAAAATAGATGAGGAACCCAAAAATGTTCTGAGGAACCCAAAAATATTCTGAGAAACCCAAAAATGGGTTGAGGGAAATAAGAATGGGCTGAGGGAACCCAAAATAGATTGAGGAACCCAAAACCAGATTGATGAACCTAAAAATGGATTGAGGAACCCAAGAATGGATTGAGGAACCCAAAAAAGGATTGAGGAACCCAAAAATGGATTGTGAACCCAAAAATGTATTGAGGGCCCAAAAATTAAATTGAAGAACCCAAAAATGGATTGAGAGACCAAAAGAAGATTGAGGAACCCAAAAATGGATTGAGGTACCCAAAAAAGAATTGAGGAACCCAAAAATGGACTGAGGTACCCAAAAATGGATTGAGGGTCCAAAAATTAAATTGAGGAACCCAAAAATGGATTGAGAGACCAAAAAAAGGATTGAGGAACCCAAAAATGGATTGAGGTAACCAAAAATGGATTGAGGGTCCAAAAATTGGATTGAGAAAACCAAAAATGGATTGAGCAACACAAAAATATTCTGAGGAAACCAAAAATAGGTTGAGGAACCAAAAATGGACTGAGCGACCCAAAAGTGGTCTGAGGAACCCAAAAATGGATTGAGGAATCCAAAGATGCATTGAGGGACCAAAAAATAGATTGAAGAAACAAAAAATGGATTCACGGGGCAAAACATGGTATTAAGAACCCAAAAATAGGCTGAAGGCCTGAAAAATGGATTGAGGAGAACAAAAATGTATTGAAGGACCCAAAAATGGATTGAGGAATCAAAAAATGGATTGAGGAACTTAAAAATGGATGGAGGAACCCAAAAATGTTCTGAGGAACCCAGAAATGGATTGAGGAACCCAAAAATGGATTGAAGTACCGAGAAATGGATTGAGGAATAAAAAATTGATTGAGGAACTTAAAAATTGGACTGAGGGACCTAAAAATGGGCTGAGGGAACCAGAAATGGATTGAGGAACGCCAAAATAGATTGAGGAACCCAAAAATGTTCTGAGGATCTCAAAAATATTACGAGAAACACAAAAATGGGCTGAGGGAACCAAAAATGGACTGAGGGAACCGAAAATAGATTGAGGAACCCAAAACCAGATTGATGAACCTAAAAATGGATTGAGGAACCCAAAAAAGGATTGAGGAACCCAAAAATGGATTGGGAAACAAAAAAAGGATAGAGGGACCAAAAAATAGATTCAGGAACCCAAATAGGTCTGAGGAACCCCGAAATGCGCTGAAGAAACCCAAAATGGATTGAGGGACCCAAAAATGGTTTGAGGAACCCCAAAATAGACTGAGGAACCGAAAAATTGTCTGTAGAACCCAAAAATAGATTAAGGGACCAAAAATTGGATTGAGGAACCCAAAAATGGTTTCAGTAAACCAAAAGCTGATTGAGGAACCGAAAAATGGGCGGAAGAACCCAAAAGTGGATTGAGAGACCATAAAAAGGATTGAGGAACCCAAAAATGGATTGAGGAAACGAAAAATGGATTCAGGGACCAAAAAATGGATTGAGGAACCCAAGAATGGATTGAGGAACCCAAAAACGTTTTGAGGAAACGAAGAATGGATTGAGGAAACCAAAAATGTATTGAGGAACCGAAGAATGGATTGAGGAACCGAAGAATGGATTGAGGAACCAAAGAATGGATTGAGGAAACCAAAAATATCCTGAGAGACCAAAAAATGGATTCAGGAACCCAAAAATGGACTGAGGGAACCAGAAATGGATTGAGGAACGCCAAAATAGATTGAGGAACCCAAAAATGTTCTGAGGATCTCAAAAATATTACGAGAAACACAAAAATGGGCTGAGGGAACCAAAAATGGACTGAGGGAACCAAAAATAGATTGAGGAACCCAAAACCAGATTGATGAACCTAAAAATGGATTGAGGAACCCAAAAAAGGATTGAGGAACCCAAAAACGGATTGGGAAACAAAAAAAGGATAGAGGGACCAAAAAATAGATTCAGGAACCCAAAAATGGTCTGAGGAACCCCGAAATGCGCTGAAGAAACCCAAAATGGATTGAGGGACCCAAAAATGGTTTGAGGAACCCCAAAATAGACTGAGGAACCGAAAAATTGTCTGTAGAACCCAAAAATAGATTAAGGGACCAAAAATTGGATTGAGGAACCCAAAAATGGTTTCAGTAAACCAAAAGCTGATTGAGGAACCGAAAAATGGGCGGAAGAACCCAAAAGTGGATTGAGAGACCATAAAAAGGATTGAGGAACCCAAAAATGGATTGAGGAAACGGAAAATGGATTCGGGGACCAAAAAATGGATTGAGGAACCCAAGAATGGATTGAGGAACCCAAAAACGTTTTCAGGAAATGAAGAATGGATTGAGGAAACCAAAAATGTATTGAGGAACCGAAGAATGGATTGAGGAACCGAAGAATGGATTGAGGAACTGAAGAATGGATTGAGGAAACCAAAAATATCCTGAGAGACCAAAAAATGGATTCAGGAACCCAAAAATGGACTGAGGGAACCAAAAATGGATTGAGGAACGCCAAAATAGATTGAGGAACCCAGAAATGTTCTGAGAAAGACAATAATGGGCTGAGGGAACCAAAAATGGGCTGAGGGAACCAAAAATGGATTGAGGAACCGAAAACCAGATTGATGAACCTAAAAATGGATTGAGGAACCCAAGAATGGATTGAGGAAACCGAAAAAGGACTGAGGGACCCAAAAATGGATTGGGAACCCGAAAAAGGGTAGAGGGACCAAAAAATAGATTCTAGAACCCAAAAAATGGGCTGGGGAACCCCGAAATGCGCTGAAGAAGCCCAAAATGGATTGAGGGACCCAAAAATGGTTTGAGGAACCCCAAAATAGATTGAGGAACCGAAAAATGGACTGTAGAACCCAAAAATAGATTAAGGGACCAAACAATGGATTGAGGAACCCAAAAATGGTTTCAGTAAACCAAAAGGGGAAAGGAACCGAAAAATGGGATGAAGAACCCAAAAGTGGATTGAGGGACCAAAAAAAGGATTGAGGAACCCAAAAATGAACTGAGGGACCAGAAAACGGATTGAGCAACCTAAAAATAGATTGAGGAACCCAAAAATGTGCTGAGGAACCCAAAAATAGGCTGAGGAACCAAAAAATGGATTGAGGAATACAAAAATTGGCTGAGGAACCCAAAAATGGATTGAAGGACAAAAAAAATGGATTGAGGAACCCAAAAATGGATTGAGGAAACCGAAAAAGAATTGAGGGACCCAAAAATGGATTGGGAACCCTAAAAAGGATAGAGGGAACAAAAAATAGATTCAGGAACCCCATAAATGGGCTGGGGAACGCCAAAATGCGCTGAAGAAGCCCAAAATGGATTGAGGGACCCAAAGAAGGATTGAGGGACCAAAAAATAGATTGAAGAAACAAAAAATGGATTCATGGACAAAAAAATGAAATGAAGAACCCAAAAATGGGCTGAAGTCCCGAAAAATGGATTGAGGAAACCAAAAATGTATTGAAGGACCCAAAAATGGATTGAGGAATCAAAAAATGGATTGAGGAATCAAAAAATGGATTGAGGAACCCAAAAATGTTCTGAGGAACCCAGAAATGCATTGAGGAACCGAGAAATGGATTGAAGTACCGAGAAATGGATTGAGGAACTTAAAAATGGATTGAGGAACCCAAAAATGGACTGAGGGACCCAAAAATGGGCTGAGGGAACCAGAAATGGATTGAGGAACGCCAAAATAGATTGAGGAACCCAGAAATGTTCTGAGAAAGACAATAATGGGCTGAGGGAACCAAAAATGGGCTGAGGGAACCAAAAATGGATTGAGGAACCGAAAACCAGATTGATGAACCTAAAAATGGATTGAGGAACCCAAGAATGGATTGAGGAAACCGAAAAAAGATTGAGGGAACCAAAAATGGATTGGGAACACAAAAAGGGATAGAGGGACCAAAAAATAGATTCAGGAACCCAAAAAATGGGCTGCGGAACGCTGAAATGCGCTGAAGAAGCCCAAAATGGATTGAAGGACCCAAAAATGGTTTGAGGGACCCCAAAATAGATTGAGGAACCGAAAAATGGACTGTAGAACCCAAAAGTAGATTAAGGGACCAAACAATGGATTGAGGAACCCAAAAATGGTTTCAGTAAACCAAAATCGGAAAAGGAACCAAAAAATGGGCTGAAGAACCCAAAAGTGGATTGAGGGACCAAAAAAAGGATTGAGGAACCCAAAAAAATGGATTGAGGAAACGGAAAATGGATTAAGGGACCAAAAAATGGATTGAGGAACGCAAGAATGGATTGAGGAACCCAAAAATAGGCTGAGGAAACAAAAAATGGATTGAGAAACACAAAAATTGGCTGAGGAACACAAAAATGGATTGAAGGACCAAAAAATGGATTGAGGAAACAAAAAATGTATTGAAGGAACCAAAAATGGATTGAGGAACACAAAAATTGAATTCAGGAACGCAAAAATGAATTGAGGAACCAAAAATGGATTTAGGAACCCCAAAATGGATTGAGGAAACAAAAAATGGACTGAGGAACCAAAAAATGGACTGAGGGACCCAAAAATAGTCTGAGGAACCCAAAAAAAGGCATAGGAACCCAAAAATCGGCTGGGGACCAAAAAATGGGTTGAGGGTCTAAAAAATGGATTGAGGAACCCAAAAATGGATTGAGGAACTAAAAAATGGGCTGAGGAACCGAAAAAAAACAGGGCTGAGGAATCCAAAAATGGATTGAGGGTGCAATAAATGGATTGAGGAAACCAAAAATGGATTGAGGAACCCAAAAATGGATTGACGGACCAAAAGAAGATTGAGGAACCCAAAAATGGATTGAGAGACCCAAAAAAGGATTGAGGAACCCAAAAATGGACTGAGGTACCCAAAAATGGATTGAGGGTCCAAAAATTAAATTGAGGAACTCAAAAATGGATTGAACAACCCAAAAATGTTCTGAGGAAACCAAAAATGGGCTGAGGAAACCAAAAATGGGCTGGGCGACCCCAAAAACGGTCTGAGGGAACCAAAAATGGATTGAGGAACCCAAAAATGGGCTGAAGTCCCGAAAAATGGATTGAGGAAACCAAAAATGTATTGAAGGACCCAGAAATGGATTGAGGAACACAAAAATTGAATTCAGGAATGCAAAAATCAATTGAGGAACTCAAAAATGGATTGAGGAACCCCAAAATGGGCTGAAAAACCAAAAGTGGATTGAGGGACCCAAAGAAGGATTGAGGGACCAAAAAATAGATTGAAGAAACAAAAAATGGATTCATGGACCAAAAAATGAAATGAAGAACCCAAAAATGGGCTGAAGTCCCGAAAAATGGATTGAGGAAACCAAAAATGTATTGAAGGACCCAAAAATGGATTGAGGAATCAAAAAATGGATTGAGGAACTTAAAAATGGATTGAGGAACCCAAAAATGTCCTGAGGAACACAGAAATGGATTGAGGAACCCAGAAATGAATTGAGGTACCAAGAAATGGATTGAGGAATCAAAAAATTGATTGAGGAACTTAAAAATTGATTGAGGAACCCAAAACTGTTTTGAGGAAACCAAACATGGTCTGAGGAACCCAGAAATGGACTGAGGGACCCAAAAATGGGCTGAGGGAACCAGAAATGGATTGAGGAACGCCAAAATAGATTGAGGAACCCAAAAATGTTCTGAGGAACCCAAAAATATTCCGAGAAACACAAAAATGGGTTGAGGGAACCAAGAATGGGCTGAGGGAACCAAAAGTAGATTGAGGAACCCAAAACCAGATTGATGAACCTAAAAATGGATTGAGGAACCCAAGAATGGATTGAGGAACCCAAAAAAGGATTGAGGAACCCAAAAATGGATTGTGAACCCAAAAATGTATTGAGGGCCCAAAAATTAAATTGAAGAACCCAAAAATGGATTGAGAGACCAAAAGAAGATTGAGGAACCCAAAAATGGATTGAGAGACCCAAAAAAGGATTGAGGAACCCAAAAATGGACTGAGGTACCCAAAAATGGATTGAGGGTCCAAAACTTAAATTGAGGAACCCAAAAATGGATTGAGAGACCAAAAAAAGGATTGAGGAACCCAAAAATGGATTGAGGTAACCAAAAATGGATTGAGGGTCCAAAAATTGGATTGAGAAAACCAAAAATGGATTGAGCAACACAAAAATATTCTGAGGAAACCAAAAATAGGCTGAGGAACCAAAAATGGGCTGAGCGACCCAAAAGTGGTCTGAGGAACCCAAAAATGGATTGAAGAATCCAAAGATGCATTGAGGGACCAAAAAATAGATTGAAGAAACAAAAAATGGATTCACGGAGCAAAACATGGTATTAAGAACCCAAAAATAGGCTGAAGGCCTGAAAAATGGATTGAGGAGAACAAAAATGTATTGAAGGACCCAAAAATGGATTGAGGAATCAAAAAATGGATTGAGGAACTTAAAAATGGATGGAGGAACCCAAAAATGTTCTGAGGAACCCAGAAATGGATTGAGGAACCCAAAAATGGATTGAAGTACCGAGAAATGGATTGAGGAATCAAAAAATTGATTGAGGAACTTAAAAATGGATTGAGGAACCCAAAAATGGACTGAGGGACCTAAAAATGGGCTGAGGGAACCAGAAATGGATTGAGGAACGCCAAAATAGATTGAGGAACCCAAAAATGTTCTGAGGATCTCAAAAATATTACGAGAAACACAAAAATGGGCTGAGGGAACCAAAAATGGACTGAGGGAACCGAAAATAGATTGAGGAACCCAAAACCAGATTGATGAACCTAAAAATGGATTGAGGAACCCAAAAAAGGATTGAGGAACCCAAAAATGGATTGGGAAACAAAAAAAGGATAGAGGGACCAAAAAATAGATTCAGGAACCCAAATAGGTCTGAGGAACCCCGAAATGCGCTGAAGAAACCCAAAATGGATTGAGGGACCCAAAAATGGTTTGAGGAACCCCAAAATAGACTGAGGAACCGAAAAATTGTCTGTAGAACCCAAAAATAGATTAAGGGACCAAAAATTGGATTGAGGAACCCAAAAATGGTTTCAGTAAACCAAAAGCTGATTGAGGAACCGAAAAATGGGCGGAAGAACCCAAAAGTGGATTGAGAGACCATAAAAAGGATTGAGGAACCCAAAAATGGATTGAGGAAACGAAAAATGGATTCAGGGACCAAAAAATGGATTGAGGAACCCAAGAATGGATTGAGGAACCCAAAAACGTTTTGAGGAAACGAAGAATGGATTGAGGAAACCAAAAATGTATTGAGGAACCGAAGAATGGATTGAGGAAACGAAGAATGGATTGAGGAACCAAAGAATGGATTGAGGAAACCAAAAATATCCTGAGAGACCAAAAAATGGATTCAGGAACCCAAAAATGGACTGAGGGAACCAGAAATGGATTGAGGAACGCCAAAATAGATTGAGGAACCCAAAAATGTTCTGAGGATCTCAAAAATATTACGAGAAACACAAAAATGGGCTGAGGGAACCAAAAATGGACTGAGGGAACCAAAAATAGATTGAGGAACCCAAAACCAGATTGATGAACCTAAAAATGGATTGAGGAACCCAAAAAAGGATTGAGGAACCCAAAAACGGATTGGGAAACAAAAAAAGGATAGAGGGACCAAAAAATAGATTCAGGAACCCAAAAATGGTCTGAGGAACCCCGAAATGCGCTGAAGAAACCCAAAATGGATTGAGGGACCCAAAAATGGTTTGAGGAACCCCAAAATAGACTGAGGAACCGAAAAATTGTCTGTAGAACCCAAAAATAGATTAAGGGACCAAAAATTGGATTGAGGAACCCAAAAATGGTTTCAGTAAACCAAAAGCTGATTGAGGAACCGAAAAATGGGCGGAAGAACCCAAAAGTGGATTGAGAGACCATAAAAAGGATTGAGGAACCCAAAAATGGATTGAGGAAACGGAAAATGGATTCGGGGACCAAAAAATGGATTGAGGAACCCAAGAATGGATTGAGGAACCCAAAAACGTTTTCAGGAAATGAAGAATGGATTGAGGAAACCAAAAATGTATTGAGGAACCGAAGAATGGATTGAGGAACCGAAGAATGGATTGAGGAACTGAAGAATGGATTGAGGAAACCAAAAATATCCTGAGAGACCAAAAAATGGATTCAGGAACCCAAAAATGGACTGAGGGAACCAAAAATGGATTGAGGAACGCCAAAATAGATTGAGGAACCCAGAAATGTTCTGAGAAAGACAATAATGGGCTGAGGGAACCAAAAATGGGCTGAGGGAACCAAAAATGGATTGAGGAACCGAAAACCAGATTGATGAACCTAAAAATGGATTGAGGAACCCAAGAATGGATTGAGGAAACCGAAAAAGGACTGAGGGACCCAAAAATGGATTGGGAACCCGAAAAAGGGTAGAGGGACCAAAAAATAGATTCTAGAACCCAAAAAATGGGCTGGGGAACCCCGAAATGCGCTGAAGAAGCCCAAAATGGATTGAGGGACCCAAAAATGGTTTGAGGAACCCCAAAATAGATTGAGGAACCGAAAAATGGACTGTAGAACCCAAAAATAGATTAAGGGACCAAACAATGGATTGAGGAACCCAAAAATGGTTTCAGTAAACCAAAAGGGGAAAGGAACCGAAAAATGGGATGAAGAACCCAAAAGTGGATTGAGGGACCAAAAAAAGGATTGAGGAACCCAAAAATGAACTGAGGGACCAGAAAACGGATTGAGCAACCTAAAAATAGATTGAGGAACCCAAAAATGTGCTGAGGAACCCAAAAATAGGCTGAGGAACCAAAAAATGGATTGAGGAATACAAAAATTGGCTGAGGAACCCAAAAATGGATTGAAGGACAAAAAAAATGGATTGAGGAACCCAAAAATGGATTGAGGAAACCGAAAAAGAATTGAGGGACCCAAAAATGGATTGGGAACCCTAAAAAGGATAGAGGGAACAAAAAATAGATTCAGGAACCCCATAAATGGGCTGGGGAACGCCAAAATGCGCTGAAGAAGCCCAAAATGGATTGAGGGACCCAAAGAAGGATTGAGGGAACAAAAAATAGATTGAAGAAACAAAAAATGGATTCATGGACAAAAAAATGAAATGAAGAACCCAAAAATGGGCTGAAGTCCCGAAAAATGGATTGAGGAAACCAAAAATGTATTGAAGGACCCAAAAATGGATTGAGGAATCAAAAAATGGATTGAGGAATCAAAAAATGGATTGAGGAACCCAAAAATGTTCTGAGGAACCCAGAAATGCATTGAGGAACCGAGAAATGGATTGAAGTACCGAGAAATGGGCTGAGGGAACCAGAAATGGATTGAGGAATGCCAAAATAGATTGAGGAACCCAAAAATGTTCTGAGGATCTCAAAAATATTACGAGAAACACAAAAATGGGCTGAGGGAACCAAAAATGGACTGAGGAAACCAAAAATAGATTGAGGAACCCAAAACCAGATTGATGAACCTAAAAATGGATTGAGGAACCCAAAAAAGGATTGAGGAACCCAAAAATGGATTGGGAAACAAAAAAAAGATAGAGGGACCAAAAAATAGATTCAGGAACCTAAAAATGGTCTGAGGAACCCCGAAATGGGCTGAAGAAACCCAAACTGGATTGAGGGACCCAAATATGGTTTGAGGAACCCCAAAATAGACTGAGGAACCGAAAAATTGTCTGTAGAACGCAAAAATAGATTAAGGGACCAAAAATTGGATTGAGGAACCCGAAAATGGTTTCAGTAAACCAAAAGCTGATTGAGGAACCGAAAAATGGGCGGAAGAACCCAAAAGTGGATTGAGAGACCATAAAAAGGATTGAGGAACCCAAAAATGTTTTGAGGAAACGAAGAATGGATTGAGGAAACCAAAAATATCCTGAGAGACCAAAAAATGGATTCAGGAACCCAAAAATGGACTGAGAGAACCCAAAATGGATTGAGGAACGCCAAAATAGATTGAGGAACCCAAAAATGTTCTGAGAAAGACAATAATGGGCTGAGGGAACCAAAAATGGGTTGAGGGAACCAAAAATGGATTGAGGAACCGAAAACCAGATTGATGAACCTAAAAATGGATTGAGGAACCCAAGAATGGATTGAGGAAATCGAAAAAGGATTGAGGGACCCAAAAATGGATTGGGAACCCGAAAAAGGGTAGAGGGACCAAAAAATAGATTCAGGAACCCAAAAAATGGGCTGAGGAACCCCAAAATGTGCTGAAGAAGCCCAAAATGGATTGAGGGACCCAAAAATGTTTTGAGGAACCCCAAAATAGATTCAGGAACCGAAAAATGGAGTGTAGAACCCAAAAGTAGATTAAGGGACCAAACAATGGATTGAGGAACCCAAAAATGGTTTCAGTAAACCAAAAGCGGAAAAGGAACCGAAAAACGGGCTGAAGAACCCAAAAGTGGATTGAGGGACCAAAAAAAGGATTGAGGAACCCAAAAAAATGCATTGAGGAAATGAAAAATGGATTAAGGGACCAAAAAATGGATTGAGGAACGCAAGAATGGATTGAGGAACCCAAAAATAGGCTGAGGAAACAAAAATGGATTGAAGGACCAAAAAATGGATTGAGGAAACAAAAAATGTATTGAAGGAACCAAAAATGGATTGAGGAACACAAAAATTGAATTCAGGAACGCAAAAATGAATTGAGGAACCCAAAAATGGATTTAGGAACCCCAAAATGGATTGAGGAAACAAAAAATGGTCTGAGGAATCAAAAAATGGACTGAGGGACCCAAAAATAGTCTGAGGAACCCAAAAAAAGGCATAGGAACCCAAAAATGGGCTGGGGACCAAAAAATGGGTTGAGGGTCTAAAAAATGGATTGAGGAACCCAAAAATGGATTGAGGAACTAAAAAATGGGCTGAGGAACCGAAAAAAAAGGGCTGAGGAATCCAGAAATGGATTGAGGGTGCAATAAATGGATTGAGGAACCCAAAAATGGACTGAGGAACCCAAAAATGCATTGCGGGTCCAAAAATTAAATTGAGGAACCCAAAAATGGATTGAACAACACAAAAATGTTCTGAGGAAACCAAAAATGGGCTGAGGAACCCAAAAATGGGCTGGGCGACCCAAAAAACGGTCTGAGGGAACCAAAAATGGATTGAGGAACCCAAAAATGTATTGAAGGACCCAGAAATGGATTGAGGAACACAAAAATTGAATTCAGGAATGCAAAAATCAATTGAGAAACTCAAAAATGGATTGAGGAACCGAAAAATGGGCTGAAAAACCAAAAGTGGATTGAGGGACCCAAAGAAGGATTGAGGGACCAAAAAATAGATTGAAGAAACAAAAAATGGATTCATGGACCAAAAAATGAAATGAAGAACCCAAAAATGGGCTGAAGTCCTGAAAAATGGATTGAGGAAACCAAAAATGTATTGAAGGACCCAAAAATGGATTGAGGAATCAAAAAATGGATTGAGGAATCAAAAAATGGATTGAGGAACCCAAAAATGTTTTGAGGAAACCAAACATGGTCTGAAAAATCCAAAAATGGACTGAGGGACCCAAAAATGGGCTGAGGGAACCAGAAATGGATTGAGGAACGCCAAAATAGATTGAGGAACCCAAAAATGTTCTGAGGATCTCAAAAATATTACGAGAAACACAAAAATGGGCTGAGGGAACCAAAAATGGACTGAGGAAACCAAAAATAGATTGAGGAACCCAAAACCAGATTGATGAACCTAAAAATGGATTGAGGAACCCAAAAAAGGATTGAGGAACCCAAAAATGGATTGGGAAACAAAAAAAAATAGAGGGACCAAAAAATAGATTCAGGAACCCAAAAATGGTCTGAGGAACCCCGAAATGCGCTGAAGAAACACAAAATGGATTGAGGGACCCAAAAATGGTTTGAGGAACCCCAAAATAGACTGAGGAACCGAAAAATTGTCTGTAGAACCCAAAAATAGATTAAGGGACCAAAAATTGGATTGAGGAACCCAAAAATGGTTTCAGTAAACCAAAAGCTGATTGAGGAACCGAAAAATGGGCGGAAGAACCCAAAAGTGGATTCAGAGACCATAAAAAGGATTGAGGAACCCAAAAATGGATTGAGGAAACGAAAAATGGATTCAGGGACCAAAAAATGGATTGAGGAACCCAAGAATGGATTGAGGAACCCAAAAATGTTTTGAGGAAACGAAGAATGGATTGAGGAAACCAAAAATATCCTGAGAGACCAAAAAATGGATTCAGGAACCAAAAAATGGACTGAGGGAACCAAAAATGGATTGAGGAACGCCAAAATAGATTGAGGAACCCAGAAATGTTCTGAGAAAGACAATAATGGGCTGAGGGAACCAAAAATGGGCTGAGGGAACCAAAAATGGATTGAGGAACCGAAAACCAGATTGATGAACCTAAAAATGGATTGAGGAACCCAAGAATGGATTGAGGAAACCGAAAAAGGACTGAGGGACCCAAAAATGGATTGGGAACCCGAAAAGGGTAGAGGGACCAAAAAATAGATTCTAGAACCCAAAAAATGGGCTGGGGAACCCCGAAATGCGCTGAAGAAGCCCAAAATGGATTGAGGGACCCAAAAATGGTTTGAGGAACCCCAAAATAGATTGAGGAACCGAAAAATGGACTGTAGAACCCAAAAATAGATTAAGGGACCAAACAATGGATTGAGGAACCCAAAAATGGTTTCAGTAAACCAAAAGGGGAAAGGAACCGAAAAATGGGATGAAGAACACAAAAGTGGATTGAGGGACCAAAAAAAGGATTGAGGAACGCAAAAATGAACTGAGGGACCAGAAAACGGATTGAGCAACCTAAAAATAGAATGAGGAACCCAAAAATGTGCTGAGGAACCCAAAAATAGGCTGAGGAACCAAAAAATGGATTGAGGAATACAAAAATTGGCTGAGGAACCCAAAAATGGATTGAAGGACAAAAAAAATGGATTGAGGAACCCAAAAATAGATTGAGGAAACCGAAAAAGAATTGAGGGACCCAAAAATGGATTGGGAACCCTAAAAAGGATAGAGGGACCAAAAAATAGATTCAGGAACCCCATAAATGGGCTGGGGAACGCCAAAATGCGCTGAAGAAGCCCAAAATGGATTGAGGGACCCAAAGAAGGATTGAGGGACCAAAAAATAGATTGAAGAAACAAAAAATGGATTCATGGACCAAAAAATGAAATGAAGAACCCAAAAATGGGCTGAAGTCCCGAAAAATGGATTGAGGAAACCAAAAATGTATTGAAGGACCCAAAAATGGATTGAGGAATCAAAAAATGGATTGAGGAATCAAAAAATGGATTGAGGAACCCAAAAATGTTTTGAGGAAACCAAACATGGTCTGAAAAATCCAAAAATGGACTGAGGGACCCAAAAATGGGCTGAGGGAACCAGAAATGGATTGAGGAATGCCAAAATAGATTGAGGAACCCAAAAATGTTCTGAGGATCTCAAAAATATTACGAGAAACACAAAAATGGGCTGAGGGAACCAAAAATGGACTGAGGAAACCAAAAATAGATTGAGGAACCCAAAACCAGATTGATGAACCTAAAAATGGATTGAGGAACCCAAAAAAGGATTGAGGAACCCAAAAATGGATTGGGAAACAAAAAAAAATAGAGGGACCAAAAAATAGATTCAGGAACCCAAAAATGGTCTGAGGAACCCCGAAATGCGCTGAAGAAACACAAAATGGATTGAGGGACCCAAAAATGGTTTGAGGAACCCCAAAATAGACTGAGGAACCGAAAAATTGTCTGTAGAACCCAAAAATAGATTAAGGGACCAAAAATTGGATTGAGGAACCCAAAAATGGTTTCAGTAAACCAAAAGCTGATTGAGGAACCGAAAAATGGGCGGAAGAACCCAAAAGTGGATTCAGAGACCATAAAAAGGATTGAGGAACCCAAAAATGGATTGAGGAAACGAAAAATGGATTCAGGGACCAAAAAATGGATTGAGGAACCCAAGAATGGATTGAGGAACCCAAAAATGTTTTGAGGAAACGAAGAATGGATTGAGGAAACCAAAAATATCCTGAGAGACCAAAAAATGGATTCAGGAACCCAAAAATGGACTGAGAGAACCCAAAATGGATTGAGGAACGCCAAAATAGATTGAGGAACCCAAAAATGGTCTGAGAAAGACAATAATGGGCTGAGGGAACCAAAAATGGGCTGAGGGAACCAAAAATGGATTGAGGAACCGAAAACCAGATTGATGAACCTAAAAATGGATTGAGGAACCCAAGAATGGATTGAGGAAATCGAAGAAGGATTGAGGGACCCAAAAATGGATTGGGAACCCGAAAAAAGGCATAGGAACCCAAAAATGGGCTGGGGACCAAAAAATGGGTTGAGGGTCTAAAAAATGGATTGAGGAACCCAAAAATGGATTGAGGAACTAAAAAATGGGCTGAGGAACCGAAAAAAAAAGGGCTGAGGAATCCAAAAATGGATTGAGGGACCAAAAGAAGATTGAGGAACCCAAAAATGGACTGAGGTACCCAAAAATGGATTGAGGGTCCAAAAATTAAATTGAGGAACCCAAAAATGGATTGAACAACACAAAAATGTTCTGAGGAAACCAAAAATGGGCTGAGGAACCCCGAAATGCGCTGAAGAAACCCAAAATGGATTGAGGGACCCAAAAATCGATTGAGGAAACCACAAATGTATTGAAGGACCCAGAAATGGATTGAGGAACACAAAAATTGAATTCAGGAATGCAAAAATCAATTGAGAAACTCAAAAATGGATTGAGGAACCGAAAAATGGGCTGAAAAACCAAAAGTGGATTGAGGGACCCAAAGAAGGATTGAGGGACCAAAAAATAGATTGAAGAAACAAAAAATGGATTCATGGACCAAAAAATGAAATGAAGAACCCAAAAATGGGCTGAAGTCCCGAAAAATGGATTGAGGAAACCAAAAATGTATTGAAGGACCCAAAAATGGATTGAGGAATCAAAAAATGGATTGAGGAACCCAAAAATGTTCTGAGGAACCCAGAAATGCATTGAGGAACCCAGAAATGGATTGAAGTACCGAGAAATGGATTGAGGAATCAAAAAATTGATTGAGGAACTTAAAAATGGATTGAGGAACCCAAAAATGGACTGAGGGACCCAAAAATGGGCTGAGGGAACCAGAAATGGATTGAGGAACGCCAAAATAGATTGAGGAACCCAAAAATGTTCTGAGAAAGACAATAATGGGCTGAGGGAACCAAAAATGGGCTGAGGGAACCAAAAATGGTTTGAGGAACCGAAAACCAGATTGATGAACCTAAAAATGGATTGAGGAACCCAAGAATGGATTGAGGAAACCGAAAAAGGATTGAGGGAACCAAAAATGGATTGGGAAAACAAAAAAAGGATAGAGGGACCAAAAAATAGATTCAAGAACCCAAAAAATGGGCTGCGGAACGCCGAAATGCGCTGAAGAAGCCCAAAATGGATTGAGGGACCCAAAAATGGTTTGAGGGACCCCAAAATAGATTGAGGAACCGAAAAATGGACTGTAGAACCCAAAAGTAGATTAAGGGACCAAACAATGGTTTGAGGAACCCAAAAATGGTTTCAGTAAACCAAAATCGGAAAAGGAACCAAAAAATGGGCTGAAGAACCCAAAAGTGGATTGAGGGACCAAAAAAAGGATTGAGGAACCCCAAAAAATGCATTGAGGAAACGAAAAATGGATTAAGGGACCAAAAAATGGATTGAGGAACGCAAGAATGGATTGAGGAACCCAAAAATAGGCTGAGGAAACAAAAAATGGATTGAGAAACACAAAAATTGGCTGAGGAACACAAAAATGGATTGAAGGACCAAAAAATGGATTGAGGAAACAAAAAATGTATTGAAGGAACCAAAAATGGATTGAGGAACACAAAAATTGAATTCAGGAACGCAAAAATGAATTGAGGAACCCAAAAATGGATTTCGGAACCCCAAAATGGATTGAGGAAACAAAAAATGGACTGAGGAACCAAAAAATGGACTGAGGGAGCCAAAAATGGGCTGAGGGAACCAGAAATGGATTGAGGAACGCCAAAATAGATTGAGGAACCCAAAAATGTTCTGAGGATCTCAAAAATATTACGAGAAACACAAAAATGGGCTGAGGGAACCAAAAATGGACTGAGGAAACCAAAAATAGATTGAGGAACCCAAAACCAGATTGATGAACCTAAAAATGGATTGAGGAACCCAAAAAAGGATTGAGGAACCCAAAAATGGATTGGGAAACAAAAAAAAATAGAGGGACCAAAAAATAGATTCAGGAACCCAAAAATGGTCTGAGGAACCCCGAAATGCGCTGAAGAAACACAAAATGGATTGAGGGACCCAAAAATGGTTTGAGGAACCCCAAAATAGACTGAGGAACCGAAAAATTGTCTGTAGAACCCAAAAATAGATTAAGGGACCAAAAATTGGATTGAGGAACCCAAAAATGGTTTCAGTAAACCAAAAGCTGATTGAGGAACCGAAAAATGGGCGGAAGAACCCAAAAGTGGATTCAGAGACCATAAAAAGGATTGAGGAACCCAAAAATGGATTGAGGAAACGAAAAATGGATTCAGGGACCAAAAAATGGATTGAGGAACCCAAGAATGAATTGAGGAACCCAAAAATGTTTTGAGGAAACGAAGAATGGATTGAGGGAACCAAAAATATCCTGAGAGACCAAGAAATGGATTCAGGAACCCAAAAATGGACTGAGAGAACCCAAAATGGATTGAGGAACGCCAAAATAGATTGAGGAACCCAAAAATGGTCTGAGAAAGACAATAATGGGCTGAGGGAACCAAAAATGGGCTGAGGGAACCAAAAATGGATTGAGGAACCGAAAACCAGATTGATGAACCTAAAAATGGATTGAGGAACCCAAGAATGGATTGAGGAAATCGAAGAAGGATTGAGGGAACCAAAAATGGATTGGGAAAACAAAAAAAGGATAGACGGACCAAAAAATAGATTCAAGAACCCAAAAAATGGGCTGCGGAACGCCGAAATGCGCTGAAGAAGCCCAAAATGGATTGAGGGACCCAAAAATGGTTTGAGGGACCCCAAAATAGATTGAGGAACCGAAAAATGGACTGTAGAACCCAAAAGTAGATTAAGGGACCAAACAATGGATTGAGGAACCCAAAAATGGTTTCAGTAAACCAAAATCGGAAAAGGAACCAAAAAATGGGCTGAAGAACCCAAAAGTGGATTGAGGGACCAAAAAAAGAATTGAGGAACCCAAAAAAATGCATTGAGAAAACGAAAAATGGATTAAGGGGCCAAAAAATGGATTGAGGAACGCAAGAATGGATTGAGGAACCCAAAAATAGGCTGAGGAAACAAAAAATGGATTGAGAAACACAAAAATTGGCTGAGGAACACAAAAATGGATTGAAGGACCAAAAAATGGATTGAGGAAACAAAAAATGTATTGAAGGAACCAAAAATGGATTGAGGAACACAAAAATTGAATTCAGGAACGCAAAAATGATTTGAGGAACCCAAAAATGGATTTAGGAACCCCAAAATGGATTGAGGAAACAAAAAATGGACTGAGGAACCAAAAAATGGACTGAGGGACCCAAAAATAGTCTGAGGAACCCAAAAAAAGGCATAGGAACCCAAAAATGGGCTGGGGACCAAAAAATGGGTTGAGGGTCTAAAAAATGGATTGAGGAACCCAAAAATGGATTGAGGAACTAAAAAATGGGCTGAGGAACCGAAAAAAAAAGGGCTGAGGAATCCAAAAATAGATTGAGGGTGCAATAAATGGATTGAGGAAACCAAAAATGGATTGAGGGACCAAAAGAAGATTGAGGAACCCAAAAATGGACTGAGGTACCCAAAAATGGATTGAGGGTCCAAAAATTAAATTGAGGAACCCAAAAATGGATTGAACAACACAAAAATGTTCTGAGGAAACCAAAAATAGGCTGAGGAACCCCGAAATGCGCTGAAGAAACCCAAAATGGATTGAGGGACCCAAAAATCGATTGAGGAAACCAAAAATGTATTGAAGGACCCAGAAATGGATTGAGGAACACAAAAATTGAATTCAGGAATGCAAAAATCAATTGAGAAACTCAAAAATGGATTGAGGAACCGAAAAATGGGCTGAAAAACCAAAAGTGGATTGAGGGACCCAAAGAAGGATTGAGGGACCAAAAAATAGATTGAAGAAACAAAAAATGGATTCATGGACCAAAAAATGAAATGAAGAACCCAAAAATGGGCTGAAGTCCCGAAAAATGGATTGAGGAAACCAAAAATGTATTGAAGGACCCAAAAATGGATTGAGGAATCAAAAAATGGATTGAGGAACCCAAAAATGTTCTGAGGAACCCAGAAATGCATTGAGGAACCCAGAAATGGATTGAAGTACCGAGAAATGGATTGAGGAATCAAAAAATTGATTGAGGAACTTAAAAATGGATTGAGGAACCCAAAAATGGACTGAGGGACCCAAAAATGGGCTGAGGGAACCAGAAATGGATTGAGGAACGCCAAAATAGATTGAGGAACCCAAAAATGGTCTGAGAAAGACAATAATGGGCTGAGGGAACCAAAAATGGGCTGAGGGAACCAAAAATGGATTGAGGAACCGAAAACCAGATTGATGAACCTAAAAATGGATTGAGGAACCCAAGAATGGATTGAGGAAACCGAAAAAGGATTGAGGGAACCAAAAATGGATTGGGAAAACAAAAAAAGGATAGAGGGACCAAAAAATAGATTCAAGAACCCAAAAAATGGGCTGCGGAACGCCGAAATGCGCTGAAGAAGCCCAAAATGGATTGAGGGACCCAAAAATGGTTTGAGGGACCCCAAAATAGATTGAGGAACCGAAAAATGGACTGTAGAACCCAAAAGTAGATTCAGGGACCAAACAATGGTTTGAGGAACCCAAAAATGGTTTCAGTAAACCAAAATCGGAAAAGGAACCAAAAAATGGGCTGAAGAACCCAAAAGTGGATTGAGGGACCAAAAAAAGGATTGAGGAACCCCAAAAAATGGATTGAGGAAACGAAAAATGGATTAAGGGACCAAAAAATGGATTGAGGAACGCAAGAATGGATTGAGGAACCCAAAAATAGGCTGAGGAAACAAAAAATGGATTGAGAAACACAAAAATTGGCTGAGGAACACAAAAATGGATTGAAGGACCAAAAAATGGATTGAGGAAACAAAAAATGTATTGAAGGAACCAAAAATGGATTGAGGAACACAAAAATTGAATTCAGGAACGCAAAAATGAATTGAGGAACCCAAAAATGGATTTCGGAACCCCAAAATGGATTGAGGAAACAAAAAATGGACTGAGGAACCAAAAAATGGACTGAGGGACCCAAAAATAGTCTGAGGAACCCAAAAAAAGGCATAGGAACCCAAAAATGGGCTGGGGACCAAAAAATGGGTTGAGGGTCTAAAAAATGGATGGAGGAACCCAAAAATGGATTGCGGAACTAAAAAATGGGCTGAGGAACCGAAAAAAAAGGGCTGAGGAATCCAGAAATGGATTGAGGGTGCAATAAATGGATTGAGGAACCCAAAAATGGACTGAGGAACCCAAAAATGCATTGAGGGTCCAAAAATTAAATTGAGGAACCCAAAAATGGATTGAACAACACAAAAATGTTCTGAGGAAACCAAAAATGGGCTGAGGAACCCAAAAATGGGCTGGGCGACACAAAAAACGGTCTGAGGGAACCAAAAATGGATTGAGGAACCCAAAAATGTATTGAAGGACCCAGAAATGGATTGAGGAACACAAAAATTGAATTCAGGAATGCAAAAATCAATTGAGAAACTCAAAAATGGATTGAGGAACCGAAAAATGGGCTGAAAAACCAAAAGTGGATTGAGGGACCCAAAGAAGGATTGAGGGACCAAAAAATAGATTGAAGAAACAAAAAATGGATTCATGGACCAAAAAATGAAATGAAGAACCCAAAAATGGGCTGAAGTCCCGAAAAATGGATTGAGGAAACCAAAAATGTATTGAAGGACCCAAAAATGGATTGAGGAATCAAAAAATGGATTGAGGAATCAAAAAATGGATTGAGGAACCCAAAAATGTTTTGAGGAAACCAAACATGGTCTGAAAAATCCAAAAATGGACTGAGGGACCCAAAAATGGGCTGAGGGAACCAGAAATGGATTGAGGAACGCCAAAATAGATTGAGGAACCCAAAAATGTTCTGAGGATCTCAAAAATATTACGAGAAACACAAAAATGGGCTGAGGGAACCAAAAATGGACTGAGGAAACCAAAAATAGATTGAGGAACCCAAAACCAGATTGATGAACCTAAAAATGGATTGAGGAACCCAAAAAAGGATTGAGGAACCCAAAAATGGATTGGGAAACAAAAAAAAAATAGAGGGACCAAAAAATAGATTCAGGAACCCAAAAATGGTCTGAGGAACCCCGAAATGCGCTGAAGAAACACAAAATGGATTGAGGGACCCAAAAATGGTTTGAGGAACCCCAAAATAGACTGAGGAACCGAAAAATTGTCTGTAGAACCCAAAAATAGATTAAGGGACCAAAAATTGGATTGAGGAACCCAAAAATGGTTTCAGTAAACCAAAAGCTGATTGAGGAACCGAAAAATGGGCGGAAGAACCCAAAAGTGGATTCAGAGACCATAAAA
The DNA here is from genome assembly GCA_033558185.1 of Dromococcyx pavoninus. Classification (NCBI taxonomy): domain Eukaryota; kingdom Metazoa; phylum Chordata; class Aves; order Cuculiformes; family Neomorphidae; genus Dromococcyx; species Dromococcyx pavoninus. Next base: position 34,124 of record JAUMJL010000074.1, on the reverse strand, counting down.
AGGATTGAGGAACCCAAAAATGGATTGAGGAAACGAAAAATGGATTCAGGGACCAAAAAATGGATTGAGGAACCCAAGAATGGATTGAGGAACCCAAAAAGGTTTTGAGGAAACGAAGAATGGATTGAGGAAACCAAAAATATCCTGAGAGACCAAAAAATAGATTGAGGAACCCAAAAATAGTCTGAGAAAGACAATAATGGGCTGAGGGAACCAAAAATGGATTGAGGAACCGAAAACCAGATTGATGAACCTAAAAATGGATTGAGGAACCCAAGAATGGATTGAGGAAATCGAAGAAGGATTGAGGGAACCAAAAATGGATTGGGAAAACAAAAAAAGGATAGACGGACCAAAAAATAGATTCAAGAACCCAAAAAATGGGCTGCGGAACGCCGAAATGCGCTGAAGAAGCCCAAAATGGATTGAGGGACCCAAAAATGGTTTGAGGGACCCCAAAATAGATTGAGGAACCGAAAAATGGACTGTAGAACCCAAAAGTAGATTAAGGGACCAAACAATGGATTGAGGAACCCAAAAATGGTTTCAGTAAACCAAAATCGGAAAAGGAACCAAAAAATGGGCTGAAGAACCCAAAAGTGGATTGAGGGACCAAAAAAAGGATTGAGGAACCCAAAAAAATGCATTGAGGAAACGAAAAATGGATTAAGGGACCAAAAAATGGATTGAGGAACGCAAGAATGGATTGAGGAACCCAAAAATAGGCTGAGGAAACATAAAATGGATTGAGAAACACAAAAATTGGCTGAGGAACACAAAAATGGATTGAAGGACCAAAAAATGGATTGAGGAAACAAAAAATGTATTGAAGGAACCAAAAATGGATTGAGGAACACAAAAATTGAATTCAGGAACGCAAAAATGAATTGAGGAACCCAAAAATGGATTTAGGAACCCCAAAATGGATTGAGGAAACAAAAAATGGACTGAGGAACCAAAAAATGGACTGAGGGACCCAAAAATAGTCTGAGGAACCCAAAAAAAGGCATAGGAACCCAAAAATGGGCTGGGGACCAAAAAATGGGTTGAGGGTCTAAAAAATGGATTGAGGAACCCAAAAATGGATTGAGGAACTAAAAAATGGGCTGAGGAACCGAAAAAAAAGGGCTGAGGAATCCAGAAATGGATTGAGGGTGCAATAAATGGATTGAGGAACCCAAAAATGGACTGAGGAACCCAAAAATGCATTGCGGGTCCAAAAATTAAATTGAGGAACCCAAAAATGGATTGAACAACACAAAAATGTTCTGAGGAAACCAAAAATGGGCTGAGGAACCCAAAAATGGGCTGGGCGACCCAAAAAACGGTCTGAGGGAACCAAAAATGGATTGAGGAACCCAAAAATGTATTGAAGGACCCAGAAATGGATTGAGGAACACAAAAATTGAATTCAGGAATGCAAAAATCAATTGAGAAACTCAAAAATGGATTGAGGAACCGAAAAATGGGCTGAAAAACCAAAAGTGGATTGAGGGACCCAAAGAAGGATTGAGGGACCAAAAAATAGATTGAAGAAACAAAAAATGGATTCATGGACCAAAAAATGAAATGAAGAACCCAAAAATGGGCTGAAGTCCCGAAAAATGGATTGAGGAAACCAAAAATGTATTGAAGGACCCAAAAATGGATTGAGGAATCAAAAAATGGATTGAGGAATCAAAAAATGGATTGAGGAACCCAAAAATGTTTTGAGGAAACCAAACATGGTCTGAAAAATGAAGAACCCAAAAATGGGCTGAAGTCCCGAAAAATGGATTGAGGAAACCAAAAATGTATTGAAGGACCCAAAAATGGATTGAGGAATCAAAAAATGGATTGAGGAACCCAAAAATGTTCTGAGGAACCCAGAAATGCATTGAGGAACCCAGAAATGGATTGAAGTACCGAGAAATGGATTGAGGAATCAAAAAATTGATTGAGGAACTTAAAAATGGATTGAGGAACCCAAAAATGGACTGAGGGACCCAAAAATGGGCTGAGGGAACCAGAAATGGATTGAGGAACGCCAAAATAGATTGAGGAACCCAAAAATGTTCTGAGAAAGACAATAATAGGCTGAGGGAACAAAGAATGGGCTGAGGGAACCAAAAATAGATTGAGGAACCCAAAACCAAATTGAGTAAACTAAAAATGGATTGAGGAACCCAAAAAAGGATTGAGGAACCCAAAAATGGATTGGGAACCCAAAAAAGGATAGAGGGACCACAAAATTGATTCAGGAACCCAAAAATGGTCTGAGGAACCCCGAAATGCACTGAAGAAACCCAAAATGGATCGAGGGACCCAAAAACGGTTTGAGGAACCGCAAAATAGACTCAGGAACCGAAAAAATGTCTGTAGAATCCAAAAATAGATTAAGGGACCAAAAATTGGATTGAGGAACCCAAAAATGGTTTCAGTAAACCAAAAGCTGATTGAGGAACCGAAAAATGGGCTGAAAAACCCAAAAGTGGATTGAGGGACCAAAGAAAGGATTGAGGAACCCAAAAATGGATTGAGGAAACGAAAAATGGATTCAGGGACCAAAAGATGGATTGAGGAACCCAAGAATGGATTGAGGAACCCAAAAATGTATTGAGGGTCCAAAAATAAAATTGAAGAACCCAAAAATGGATTGAGAGACCAAAAGAAGATTGAGGAACCCAAAAATGGATTGAGGAAACCGAAAAAGAATTGAGGGACCCAAAAATGGATTGGGAACCCTAAAAAGGATAGAGGGACCAAAAAATAGATTCAAGAACCCCATAAATGGGCTGGGGAACGCCGAAATGCGCTGAAGAAGCCCAAAATGGATTGAGGGACCCAAAGAAGGATTGAGGGACCAAAAAATAGATTGAAGAAACAAAAAATGGATTCATGGACCAAAAAATGAAATGAAGAACCCAAAAATGGGCTGAAGTCCCGAAAAATGGATTGAGGAAACCAAAAATGTATTGAAGGACCCAGAAATGGATTGAGGAACACAAAAATTGAATTCAGGAATGCAAAAATCAATTGAGGAACTCAAAAATGGATTGAGGAACCCCAAAATGGGCTGAAAAACCAAAAGTGGATTGAGGGACCCAAGGAAGGATTGAGGGACCAAAAAATAGATTGAAGAAACAAAAAATGGATTCATGGACCAAAAAATGAAATGAAGAACCCAAAAATGGGCTGAAGTCCCGAAAAATGGATTGAGGAAACCAAAAATGTATTGAAGGACCCAAAAATGGATTGAGGAATCAAAAAATGGATTGAGGAACCCAAAAATGTTCTGAGGAACCCAGAAATGCATTGAGGAACCCAGAAATGGATTGAAGTACCGAGAAATGGATTGAGGAATCAAAAAATTGATTGAGGAACTTAAAAATGGATTGAGGAACCCAAAAATGGACTGAGGGACCCAAAAATGGGCTGAGGGAACCAGAAATGGATTGAGGAACGCCAAAATAGATTGAGGAACCCAAAAATGGTCTGAGAAAGACAATAATGGGCTGAGGGAACCAAAAATGGGCTGAGGGAACCAAAAATGGATTGAGGAACCGAAAACCAGATTGATGAACCTAAAAATGGATTGAGGAACCCAAGAATGGATTGAGGAAAGCGAAGAAGGATTGAGGGAACCAAAAATGGATTGGGAAAACAAAAAAAGGATAGACGGACCAAAAAATAGATTCAAGAACCCAAAAAATGGGCTGCGGAACGCCGAAATGCGCTGAAGAAGCCCAAAATGGATTGAGGGACCCAAAAATGGTTTGAGGGACCCCAAAATAGATTGAGGAACCGAAAAATGGACTGTAGAACCCAAAAGTAGATTAAGGGACCAAACAATGGATTGAGGAACCCAAAAATGGTTTCAGTAAACCAAAATCGGAAAAGGAACCAAAAAATGGGCTGAAGAACCCAAAAGTGGATTGAGGGACCAAAAAAAGGATTGAGGAACCCAAAAAAATGCATTGAGGAAACGAAAAATGGATTAAGGGACCAAAAAATGGATTGAGGAACGCAAGAATGGATTGAGGAACCCAAAAATAGGCTGAGGAAACATAAAATGGATTGAGAAACACAAAAATTGGCTGAGGAACACAAAAATGGATTGAAGGACCAAAAAATGGATTGAGGAAACAAAAAATGTATTGAAGGAACCAAAAATGGATTGAGGAACACAAAAATTGAATTCAGGAACGCAAAAATGAATTGAGGAACCCAAAAATGGATTTAGGAACCCCAAAATGGATTGAGGAAACAAAAAATGGACTGAGGAACCAAAAAATGGACTGAGGGACCCAAAAATAGTCTGAGGAACCCAAAAAAAGGCATAGGAACCCAAAAATGGGCTGGGGACCAAAAAATGGGTTGAGGGTCTAAAAAATGGATTGAGGAACCCAAAAATGGATTGAGGAACTAAAAAATGGGCTGAGGAACCGAAAAAAAAGGGCTGAGGAATCCAGAAATGGATTGAGGGTGCAATAAATGGATTGAGGAACCCAAAAATGGACTGAGGAACCCAAAAATGCATTGCGGGTCCAAAAATTAAATTGAGGAACCCAAAAATGGATTGAACAACACAAAAATGTTCTGAGGAAACCAAAAATGGGCTGAGGAACCCAAAAATGGGCTGGGCGACCCAAAAAACGGTCTGAGGGAACCAAAAATGGATTGAGGAACCCAAAAATGTATTGAAGGACCCAGAAATGGATTGAGGAACACAAAAATTGAATTCAGGAATGCAAAAATCAATTGAGAAACTCAAAAATGGATTGAGGAACCGAAAAATGGGCTGAAAAACCAAAAGTGGATTGAGGGACCCAAAGAAGGATTGAGGGACCAAAAAATAGATTGAAGAAACAAAAAATGGATTCATGGACCAAAAAATGAAATGAAGAACCCAAAAATGGGCTGAAGTCCCGAAAAATGGATTGAGGAAACCAAAAATGTATTGAAGGACCCAAAAATGGATTGAGGAATCAAAAAATGGATTGAGGAATCAAAAAATGGATTGAGGAACCCAAAAATGTTTTGAGGAAACCAAACATGGTCTGAAAAATCCAAAAATGGACTGAGGGACCCAAAAATGGGCTGAGGGAACCAGAAATGGATTGAGGAACGCCAAAATAGATTGAGGAACCCAAAAATGTTCTGAGGATCTCAAAAATATTACGAGAAACACAAAAATGGGCTGAGGGAACCAAAAATGGACTGAGGAAACCAAAAATAGATTGAGGAACCCAAAACCAGATTGATGAACCTAAAAATGGATTGAGGAACCCAAAAAAGGATTGAGGAACCCAAAAATGGATTGGGAAACAAAAAAAAAATAGAGGAACCAAAAAATAGATTCAGGAACCCAAAAATGGTCTGAGGAACCCCGAAATGCGCTGAAGAAACACAAAATGGATTGAGGGACCCAAAAATGGTTTGAGGAACCCCAAAATAGACTGAGGAACCGAAAAATTGTCTGTAGAACCCAAAAATAGATTAAGGGACCAAAAATTGGATTGAGGAACCCAAAAATGGTTTCAGTAAACCAAAAGCTGATTGAGGAACCGAAAAATGGGCGGAAGAACCCAAAAGTGGATTCAGAGACCATAAAAAGGATTGAGGAACCCAAAAATGGATTGAGGAAACGAAAAATGGATTCAGGGACCAAAAAATGGATTGAGGAACCCAAGAATGGATTGAGGAACCCAAAAAGGTTTTGAGGAAACGAAGAATGGATTGAGGAAACCAAAAATATCCTGAGAGACCAAAAAATGGATTCAGGAACCCAAAAATGGACTGAGAGAACCCAAAATGGATTGAGGAACGCCAAAATAGATTGAGGAACCCAAAAATGGTCTGAGAAAGACAATAATGGGCTGAGGGAACCAAAAATGGGCTGAGGGAACCAAAAATGGATTGAGGAACCGAAAACCAGATTGATGAACCTAAAAATGGATTGAGGAACCCAAGAATGGATTGAGGAAATCGAAGAAGGATTGAGGGAACCAAAAATGGATTGGGAACCCTAAAAAGGATAGAGGGACCAAAAAATAGATTCAAGAACCCCATAAATGGGCTGGGGAACGCCGAAATGCGCTGAAGAAGCCCAAAATGGATTGAGGGACCCAAAGAAGGATTGAGGGACCAAAAAATAGATTGAAGAAACAAAAAATGGATTCATGGACCAAAAAATGAAATGAAGAACCCAAAAATGGGCTGAAGTCCCGAAAAATGGATTGAGGAAACCAAAAATGTATTGAAGGACCCAAAAATGGATTGAGGAATCAAAAAATGGATTGAGGAATCAAAAAATGGATTGAGGAACCCAAAAATGTTCTGAGGAACCCAGAAATGCATTGAGGAACCCAGAAATGGATTGAAGTACCGAGAAATGGATTGAGGAATCAAAAAATTGATTGAGGAACTTAAAAATGGATTGAGGAACAAAAAATGGACTGAGGGACCCAAAAATGGGCTGAGGGAACCAGAAATGGATTGAGGAACGCCAAAATAGATTGAGGAACCCAAAAATGTTCTGAGAAAGACAATAATAGGCTGAGGGAACAAAGAATGGGCTGAGGGAACCAAAAATAGATTGAGGAACCCAAAACCAAATTGAGTAAACTAAAAATGGATTGAGGAACCCAAGAATGGATTGAGGAACCCAAAAAAGGATTGAGGAACCCAAAAATGGATTGGGAACCCAAAAACGGATAGAGGGACCACAAAATTGATTCAGGAACCCAAAAATGGTCTGAGGAACCCCGAAATGCACTGAAGAAACCCAAAATGGATCGAGGGACCCAAAAACGGTTTGAGGAACCGCAAAATAGACTCAGGAACCGAAAAAATGTCTGTAGAATCCAAAAATAGATTAAAGGACCAAAAATTGGATTGAGGAACCCAAAAATGGTTTCAGTAAACCAAAAGCTGATTGAGGAACCGAAAAATGGGCTGAAAAACCCAAAAGTGGATTGAGGGACCAAAGAAAGGATTGAGGAACCCAAAAATGGATTGAGGAAACGAAAAATGGATTCAGGGACCAAAAGATGGATTGAGGAACCCAAGAATGGATTGAGGAACCCAAAAATGTATTGAGGGTCCAAAAATAAAATTGAAGAACCCAAAAATGGATTGAGAGACCAAAAGAAGATTGAGGAACCCAAAAATGGATTGAGGAAACCGAAAAAGAATTGAGGGACCCAAAAATGGATTGGGAACCCTAAAAAGGATAGAGGGACCAAAAAATAGATTCAAGAACCCCATAAATGGGCTGGGGAACGCCGAAATGCGCTGAAGAAGCCCAAAATGGATTGAGGGACCCAAAGAAGGATTGAGGGACCAAAAAATAGATTGAAGAAACAAAAAATGGATTCATGGACCAAAAAATGAAATGAAGAACCCAAAAATGGGCTGAAGTCCCGAAAAATGGATTGAGGAAACCAAAAATGTATTGAAGGACCCAGAAATGGATTGAGGAACACAAAAATTGAATTCAGGAATGCAAAAATCAATTGAGGAACTCAAAAATGGATTGAGGAACCCCAAAATGGGCTGAAAAACCAAAAGTGGATTGAGGGACCCAAAGAAGGATTGAGGGACCAAAAAATAGATTGAAGAAACAAAAAATGGATTCATGGACCAAAAAATGAAATGAAGAACCCAAAAATGGGCTGAAGTCCCGAAAAATGGATTGAGGAAACCAAAAATGTATTGAAGGACCCAAAAATGGATTGAGGAATCAAAAAATGGATTGAGGAATCAAAAAATGGATTGAGGAACTTAAAAATGGATTGAGGAACCCAAAAATGTCCTGAGGAACACAGAAATGGATTGAGGAACCCAGAAATGAATTGAAGTACCAAGAAATGGATTGAGGAATCAAAAAATTGATTGAGGAACTTAAAAATGGATTGAGGAACCCAAAACTGTTTTGAGGAAACCAAACATGGTCTGAGGAACCCAGAAATGGACTGAGGGACCCAAAAATGGGCTGAGGGAACCAGAAATGGATTGAGGAACGCCAAAATAGATTGAGGAACCCAAAAATGTTCTGAGGAACCCAAAAATATTCCGAGAAACACAAAAATGGGTTGAGGGAACCAAGAATGGGCTGAGGGAACCAAAAATAGATTGAGGAACCCAAAACCAGATTGATGAACCTAAAAATGGATTGAGGAACCCAAGAATGGATTGAGGAACCCAAAAAAGGATTGAGGAACCCAAAAATGGATTGTGAACTCAAAAATGTATTGAGGGCCCAAAAATTAAATTGAAGAACCCAAAAATGGATTGAGAGACCAAAAGAAGATTGAGGAACCCAAAAATGGATTGAGAGACCCAAAAAAGTATTGAGGAACCCAAAAATGGACTGAGGTACCCAAAAATGGATTGAGGGTCCAAAATTTAAATTGAGGAACCCAAAAATGGATTGAGAGACCACAAAAAGGATTGAGGAACCCAAAAATGGATTGAGGTAACCAAAAATGGATTGAGGGTCCAAAAATTGGATTGAGAAAACCAAAAATGGATTGAGCAACACAAAAATATTCTGAGGAAACCAAAAATAGGCTGAGGAACCAAAAATGGGCTGAGCGACCCAAAAGTGGTCTGAGGAACCCAAAAATGGATTGAGGAATCCAAAGATGCATTGAGGGACCAAAAAATTGATTGAAGAAACAAAAAATGGATTCATGGAGCAAAACATGGTATTAAGAACCCAAAAATAGGCTGAAGGCCTGAAAAATGGATTGAGGAGAACAAAAATGTATTGAAGGACCCAAAAATGGATGGAGGAACACAAAAATTGAATTCAGGAACGCAAAAATGAATTGAGGAACCAAAAATGGTTTGAGGAACACCAAAATAGACTGAGGAACCGAAAAATGGGCTGCGGAACCCAAAAATAGTTTAAGGGACCCAAAAATGGATTGAGGAACCCAAAAATGGATTCAGTAAACCAAAAACGGATTGAGGATCCCAAAAATGGGCTGAAGAACCAAAGGGGAATGAGGGACTAAAACATGGATTAAGGAACCCAAAGAAGGATTGAGGGACCAAAAAACAGATTGAAGAAACAAAAAATGGATTCATGGACCAAAAAATGAAATGAAGAACTCAAAAATGGGCTGAAGTCCCGAAAAATGGATTGAGGAAACCAAAAATGTATTGAAGGACCCAAAAATGGATTGAGGAATCAAAAAATGGATTGAGGAACTTGAAAAAAGGATGGAGGAACCCAAAAATGTTCTGAGGAACCCAGAAATGGATTGAGGAACCCAAAAATGGATTGAAGTACCGAGAAATGGATTGAGGAATCAAAAAATTGATTGAGGAACTTAAAAATAGATTGAGGAACCCAAAAAATGGACTGAGGGACCTAAAAATGGGCTGAGGAAACCAGAAATGGATTGAGGAACGCCAAAATAGATTGAGGAACCCAAAAATGTTCTGAGAAACTCAAAAATATTACGAGAAACACAAAAATGGGCTGAGGGAACCAAAAATGGACTGAGGAAACCAAAAATAGATTGAGGAACCCAAAACCAGATTGATGAACCTAAAAATGGATTGAGGAACCCAAAAAAGGATTGAGGAACCCAAAAATGGATTGGGAAACAAAAAAAAGATAGAGGGACCAAAAAAAAGATTCAGGAACCCAAAAATGGTCTGAGGAACCCCGAAATGCGCTGAAGAAACCCAAACTGGATTGAGGGACCCAAAAATGGTTTGAGGAACCCCAAAATAGACTGAGGAACCAAAAAAATGTCTGTAGAAACCAAAAATAGATTAAGGGACCAAAAATTGGATTGAGGAACCCAAAAATGGTTTCAGTAAACCAAAAGCTGATTGAGGAACCGAAAAATGGGCGGAAGAACCCAAAAGTGGATTGAGAGACCATAAAAAGGATTGAGGAACCCAAAACTGTTTTGAGGAAACGAAGAATGGATTGAGGAAACCAAAAATATCCTGAGAGACCAAAAAATGGATTCAGGAACCCAAAAATGGACTGAGAGAACCCAAAATGGATTGAGGAACGCCAAAATAGATTGAGGAACCCAAAAATGGTCTGAGAAAGACAATAATGGGCTGAGGGAACCAAAAATGGGCTGAGGGAACCAAAAATGGATTGAGGAACCGAAAACCAGATTGATGAACCTAAAAATGGATTGAGGAACCCAAGAATGGATTGAGGAAATCGAAGAAGGATTGAGGGAACCAAAAATGGATTGGGAACCCTAAAAAGGATAGAGGGACCAAAAAATAGATTCAAGAACCCCATAAATGGGCTGGGGAACGCCGAAATGCGCTGAAGAAGCCCAAAATGGATTGAGGGACCCAAAGAAGGATTGAGGGACCAAAAAATAGATTGAAGAAACAAAAAATGGATTCATGGACCAAAAAATGAAATGAAGAACCCAAAAATGGGCTGAAGTCCCGAAAAATGGATTGAGGAAACCAAAAATGTATTGAAGGACCCAAAAATGGATTGAGGAATCAAAAAATGGATTGAGGAATCAAAAAATGGATTGAGGAACCCAAAAATGTTCTGAGGAACCCAGAAATGCATTGAGGAACCCAGAAATGGATTGAAGTACCGAGAAATGGATTGAGGAATCAAAAAATTGATTGAGGAACTTAAAAATGGATTGAGGAACAAAAAATGGACTGAGGGACCCAAAAATGGGCTGAGGGAACCAGAAATGGATTGAGGAACGCCAAAATAGATTGAGGAACCCAAAAATGTTCTGAGAAAGACAATAATAGGCTGAGGGAACAAAGAATGGGCTGAGGGAACCAAAAATAGATTGAGGAACCCAAAACCAAATTGAGTAAACTAAAAATGGATTGAGGAACCCAAGAATGGATTGAGGAACCCAAAAAAGGATTGAGGAACCCAAAAATGGATTGGGAACCCAAAAAAGGATAGAGGGACCACAAAATTGATTCAGGAACCCAAAAATGGTCTGAGGAACCCCGAAATGCACTGAAGAAACCCAAAATGGATCGAGGGACCCAAAAACGGTTTGAGGAACCGCAAAATAGACTCAGGAACCGAAAAAATGTCTGTAGAATCCAAAAATAGATTAAGGGACCAAAAATTGGATTGAGGAACCCAAAAATGGTTTCAGTAAACCAAAAGCTGATTGAGGAACCGAAAAATGGGCTGAAAAACCCAAAAGTGGATTGAGGGACCAAAGAAAGGATTGAGGAACCCAAAAATGGATTGAGGAAACGAAAAATGGATTCAGGGACCAAAAGATGGATTGAGGAACCCAAGAATGGATTGAGGAACCCAAAAATGTATTGAGGGTCCAAAAATAAAATTGAAGAACCCAAAAATGGATTGAGAGACCAAAAGAAGATTGAGGAACCCAAAAATGGATTGAGGAAACCGAAAAAGAATTGAGGGACCCAAAAATGGATTGGGAACCCTAAAAAGGATAGAGGGACCAAAAAATAGATTCAAGAACCCCATAAATGGGCTGGGGAACGCCGAAATGCGCTGAAGAAGCCCAAAATGGATTGAGGGACCCAAAGAAGGATTGAGGGACCAAAAAATAGATTGAAGAAACAAAAAATGGATTCATGGACCAAAAAATGAAATGAAGAACCCAAAAATGGGCTGAAGTCCCGAAAAATGGATTGAGGAAACCAAAAATGTATTGAAGGACCCAGAAATGGATTGAGGAACACAAAAATTGAATTCAGGAATGCAAAAATCAATTGAGGAACTCAAAAATGGATTGAGGAACCCCAAAATGGGCTGAAAAACCAAAAGTGGATTGAGGGACCCAAAGAAGGATTGAGGGACCAAAAAATAGATTGAAGAAACAAAAAATGGATTCATGGACCAAAAAATGAAATGAAGAACCCAAAAATGGGCTGAAGTCCCGAAAAATGGATTGAGGAAACCAAAAATGTATTGAAGGACCCAGAAATGGATTGAGGAACACAAAAATTGAATTGAGGAACCCAAAAATGTTCTGAGGAACCCAGAAATGCATTGAGGAACCCAGAAATGGATTGAAGTACCGAGAAATGGATTGAGGAATCAAAAAATTGATTGAGGAACTTAAAAATGGATTGAGGAACCCAAAAATGGACTGAGGGACCCAAAAATGGGCTGAGGGAACCAGAAATGGATTGAGGAACGCCAAAATAGATTGAGGAACCCAAAAATGGTCTGAGAAAGACAATAATGGGCTGAGGGAACCAAAAATGGGCTGAGGGAACCAAAAATGGATTGAGGAACCGAAAACCAGATTGATGAACCTAAAAATGGATTGAGGAACCCAAGAATGGATTGAGGAAACCGAAAAAGGATTGAGGGAACCAAAAATGGATTGGGAAAACAAAAAAAGGATAGAGGGACCAAAAAATAGATTCAAGAACCCAAAAAATGGGCTGCGGAACGCCGAAATGCGCTGAAGAAGCCTAAAATGGATTGAGGGACCCAAAAATGGTTTGAGGGACCCCAAAATAGATCGAGGAACCGAAAAATGGACTGTAGAACCCAAAAGTAGATTAAGGGACCAAACAATGGTTTGAGGAACCCAAAAATGGTTTCAGTAAACCAAAATCGGAAAAGGAACCAAAAAATGGGCTGAAGAACCCAAAAGTGGATTGAGGGACCAAAAAAAGGATTGAGGAACCCAAAAAAATGGATTGAGGAAACGAAAAATGGATTAAGGGACCAAAAACTGGATTGAGAAACACAAAAATTGGCTGAGGAACACAAAAATGGATTGAAGGACCAAAAAATGGATTGAGGAAACAAAAAATGTATTGAAGGAACCAAAAATGGATTGAGGAACACAAAAATTGAATTCAGGAACGCAAAAATGAATTGAGGAACCCAAAAATGGATTTAGGAACCCCAAAATGGATTGAGGAAACAAAAAATGGACTGAGGAACCAAAAAATGGACTGAAGGACCCAAAAATAGTCTGAGGAACCCAAAAAAAGGCATAGGAACCCAAAAATGGGCTGGGGACCAAAAAATGGGTTGAGGGTCTAAAAAATGGATTGAGGAACCCAAAAATGGATTGAGGATATAAAAAATGGGCTGAGGAACCGGAAAAAAAGGGCTGAGGAATCCAAAAATGGATTGAGGGTGCAATAAATGGATTGAGGAAACCAAAAATGGACTGAGGAACCCAAAAATGCATTGAGGGTCCAAAAATTAAATTGAGGAACCCAAAAATGGATTGAACAACACAAAAATGTTCTGAGGAAACCAAAAATGGGCTGGGCGACCCAAAAAACGGTCTGAGGGAACCAAAAATGGATTGAGGAACCCAAAAATGTATTGAAGGACCCAGAAATGGATTGAGGAACACAAAAATTGAATTCAGGAATGCAAAAATCAATTGAGAAACTCAAAAATGGATTGAGGAACCGAAAAATGGGCTGAAAAACCAAAAGTGGATTGAGGGACCCAAAGAAGGATTGAGGGACCAAAAAATAGATTGAAGAAACAAAAAATGGATTCATGGACCAAAAAATGAAATGAAGAACCCAAAAATGGGCTGAAGTCCCGAAAAATGGATTGAGGAAACCAAAAATGTATTGAAGGACCCAAAAATGGATTGAGGAATCAAAAAATGGATTGAGGAATCAAAAAATGGATTGAGGAACCCAAAAATGTTTTGAGGAAACCAAACATGGTCTGAAAAATCCAAAAATGGACTCAGGGACCCAAAAATGGGCTGAGGGAACCAGAAATGGATTGAGGAACGCCAAAATAGATTGAGGAACCCAAAAATGTTCTGAGGATCTCAAAAATATTACGAGAAACACAAAAATGGGCTGAGGGAACCAAAAATGGACTGAGGAAACCAAAAATAGATTGAGGAACCCAAAACCAGATTGATGAACCTAAAAATGGATTGAGGAACCCAAAAAAGGATTGAGGAACCCAAAAATGGATTGGGAACCCAAAAAAGGATAGAGGGACCAAAAAATAGATTCAGGAACCCAAAAATGGTCTGAGGAACCCCGAAATGCGCTGAAGAAACACAAAATGGATTGAGGGACCCAAAAATGGTTTGAGGAACCCCAAAATAGACTGAGGAACCGAAAAATTGTCTGTAGAACCCAAAAATAGATTAAGGGACCAAAAATTGGATTGAGGAACCCAAAAATGGTTTCAGTAAACCAAAAGCTGATTGAGGAACCGAAAAATGGGTGGAAGAACCCAAAAGTGGATTCAGAGACCATAAAAAGGATTGAGGAACCCAAAAATGGATTGAGGAAACGAAAAATGGATTCAGGGACCAAAAAATGGATTGAGGAACCCAAGAATGGATTGAGGAACCCAAAAATGTTTTGAGGAAACGAAGAATGGATTGAGGAAACCAAAAATATCCTGAGAGACCAAAAAATGGATTCAGGAACCCAAAAATGGACTGAGAGAACCCAAAATGGATTGAGGAACGCCAAAATAGATTGAGGAACCCAAAAATGGTCTGAGAAAGACAATAATGGGCTGAGGGAACCAAAAATGGGCTGAGGGAACCAAAAATGGATTGAGGAACCGAAAACCAGATTGATGAACCTAAAAATGGATTGAGGAACCCAAGAATGGATTGAGGAAACCGAAAAAGGATTGAGGGAACCAAAAATGGATTGGGAAAACAAAAAAAGGATAGAGGGACCAAAAAATAGATTCAAGAACCCAAAAAATGGGCTGCGGAACGCCGAAATGCGCTGAAGAAGCCCAAAATGGATTGAGGGACCCAAAAATGGTTTGAGGGACCCCAAAATAGATTGAGGAACCGAAAAATGGACTGTAGAACCCAAAAGTAGATTAAGGGACCAAACAATGGTTTGAGGAACCCAAAAATGGTTTCAGTAAACCAAAATCGGAAAAGGAACCAAAAAATGGGCTGAAGAACCCAAAAGTGGATTGAGGGACCAAAAAAAGGATTGAGGAACCCAAAAAAATGGATTGAGGAAACGAAAAATGGATTAAGGGACCAAAAAATGGATTGAGGAACGCAAGAATGGATTGAGGAACCCAAAAATAGGCTGAGGAAACAAAAAATGGATTGAGAAACACAAAAATTGGCTGAGGAACACAAAAATGGATTGAAGGACCAAAAAATGGATTGAGGAAACAAAAAATGTATTGAAGGAACCAAAAATGGATTGAGGAACACAAAAATTGAATTCAGGAACGCAAAAATGAATTGAGGAACTCAAAAATGGATTTAGGAACCCCAAAATGGATTGAGGAAACAAAAAATGGACTGAGGAACCAAAAAATGGACTGAGGGACCCAAAAATAGTCTGAGGAACCCAAAAAAAGGCATAGGAACCCAAAAATGGGCTGGGGACCAAAAAATGGGTTGAGGGTCTAAAAAATGGATTGAGGAACCCAAAAATGGATTGAGGAACTAAAAAATGGGCTGAGGAACCGAAAAAGACAGGGCTGAGGAATCCAAAAATGGATTGAGGGTGCAATAAATGGATTGAGGAAACCAAAAATGGATTGAGGGACCAAAAGAAGATTGAGGAACCCAAAAATGGACTGAGGTACCCAAAAATGGATTGAGGGTCCAAAAATTAAATTGAGGAACCCAAAAATGGATTGAACAACACAAAAATGTTCTGAGGAAACCAAAAATGGACTGAGGAACCCCGAAATGCGCTGAAGAAACCCAAAATGGATTGAGGGACCCAAAAATCGATTGAGGAAACCAAAAATGTATTGAAGGACCCAGAAATGGATTGAGGAACACAAAAATTGAATTCAGGAATGCAAAAATCAATTGAGAAACTCAAAAATGGATTGAGGAACCGAAAAATGGGCTGAAAAACCAAAAGTGGATTGAGGGACCCAAAGAAGGATTGAGGGACCAAAAAATAGATTGAAGAAACAAAAAATGGATTCATGGACCAAAAAATGAAATGAAGAACCCAAAAATGGGCTGAAGTCCCGAAAAATGGATTGAGGAAACCAAAAATGTATTGAAGGACCCAAAAATGGATTGAGGAATCAAAAAATGGATTGAGGAATCAAAAAATGGATTGAGGAACCCAAAAATGTTTTGAGGAAACCAAACATGGTCTGAAAAATCCAAAAATGGACTGAGGGACCCAAAAATGGGCTGAGGGAACCAGAAATGGATTGAGGAACGCCAAAATAGATTGAGGAACCCAAAAATGTTCTGAGGATCTCAAAAATATTACGAGAAACACAAAAATGGGCTGAGGGAACCAAAAATGGACTGAGGAAACCAAAAATAGATTGAGGAACCCAAAACCAGATTGATGAACCTAAAAATGGATTGAGGAACCCAAAAAAGGATTGAGGAACCCAAAAATGGATTGGGAAACAAAAAAAAATAGAGGGACCAAAAAATAGATTCAGGAACCCAAAAATGGTCTGAGGAACCCCGAAATGCGCTGAAGAAACACAAAATGGATTGAGGGACCCAAAAATGGTTTGAGGAACCCCAAAATAGACTGAGGAACCGAAAAATTGTCTGTAGAACCCAAAAATAGATTAAGGGACCAAAAATTGGATTGAGGAACCCAAAAATGGTTTCAGTAAACCAAAAGCTGATTGAGGAACCGAAAAATGGGCGGAAGAACCCAAAAGTGGATTCAGAGACCATAAAAAGGATTGAGGAACCCAAAAATGGATTGAGGAAACGAAAAATGGATTCAGGGACCAAAAAATGGATTGAGGAACCCAAGAATGGATTGAGGAACCCAAAAAGGTTTTGAGGAAACGAAGAATGGATTGAGGAAACCAAAAATATCCTGAGAGACCAAAAAATGGATTCAGGAACCCAAAAATGGACTGAGAGAACCCAAAATGGATTGAGGAACGCCAAAATAGATTGAGGAACCCAAAAATGGTCTGAGAAAGACAATAATGGGCTGAGGGAACCAAAAATGGGCTGAGGGAACCAAAAATGGATTGAGGAACCGAAAACCAGATTGATGAACCTAAAAATGGATTGAGGAACCCAAGAATGGATTGAGGAAATCGAAGAAGGATTGAGGGAACCAAAAATGGATTGGGAAAACAAAAAAAGGATAGACGGACCAAAAAATAGATTCAAGAACCCAAAAAATGGGCTGCGGAACGCCGAAATGCGCTGAAGAAGCCCAAAATGGATTGAGGGACCCAAAAATGGTTTGAGGGACCCCAAAATAGATTGAGGAACCGAAAAATGGACTGTAGAACCCAAAAGTAGATTAAGGGACCAAACAATGGATTGAGGAACCCAAAAATGGTTTCAGTAAACCAAAATCGGAAAAGGAACCAAAAAATGGGCTGAAGAACCCAAAAGTGGATTGAGGGACCAAAAAAAGGATTGAGGAACCCAAAAAAATGCATTGAGGAAACGAAAAATGGATTAAGGGACCAAAAAATGGATTGAGGAACGCAAGAATGGATTGAGGAACCCAAAAATAGGCTGAGGAAACAAAAAATGGATTGAGAAACACAAAAATTGGCTGAGGAACACAAAAATGGATTGAAGGACCAAAAAATGGATTGAGGAAACAAAAAATGTATTGAAGGAACCAAAAATGGATTGAGGAACACAAAAATTGAATTCAGGAACGCAAAAATGAATTGAGGAACCCAAAAATGGATTTAGGAACCCCAAAATGGATTGAGGAAACAAAAAATGGACTGAGGAACCAAAAAATGGACTGAGGGACCCAAAAATAGTCTGAGGAACCCAAAAAAAGGCATAGGAACCCAAAAATGGGCTGGGGAACAAAAAATGTGTTGAGGGTCTAAAAAATGGATTGAGGAACCCAAAAATGGATTGAGGAACTAAAAAATGGGCTGAGGAACCGAAAAGAAAAGGGCTGAGGAATCAAAAAATGGATTGAGGGTGCAATAAATGGATTGAGGAAACCAAAAATGGATTGAGGAACCCAAAAATGGATTGAGGGACCAAAAGAAGATTGAGGAACCCAAAAATGGATTGAGAGACCCAAAAATGGATTGAGGGTCCAAAAATTAAATTGAGGAACTCAAAAATGGATTGAACAACACAAAAATGTTCTGAGGAAACCAAAAATGGGCTGAGGAACCCCGAAATGCGCTGAAGAAACCCAAAATGGATTGAGGGACCCAAAAATCGATTGAGGAACCCAAAAATGTATTGAAGGACCCAGAAATGGATTGAGGAACACAAAAATTGAATTCAGGAATGCAAAAATCAATTGAGAAACTCAAAAATGGATTGAGGAACCGAAAAATGGGCTGAAAAACCAAAAGTGGATTGAGGGACCCAAAGAAGGATTGAGGGACCAAAAAATAGATTGAAGAAACAAAAAATGGATTCATGGACCAAAAAATGAAATGAAGAACCCAAAAATGGGCTGAAGTCCCGAAAAATGGATTGAGGAAACCAAAAATGTATTGAAGGACCCAAAAATGGATTGAGGAATCAAAAAATGGATTGAGGAATCAAAAAATGGATTGAGGAACCCAGAAATGTTTTGAGGAAACCAAACATGGTCTGAAAAATCCAAAAATGGACTGAGGGACCCAAAAATGGGCTGAGGGAACCAGAAATGGATTGAGGAACGCCAAAATAGATTGAGGAACCCAAAAATGTTCTGAGGAACCCAAAAATATTCCGAGAAATACAAAAATGGGCTGAGGGAACCAAGAATGGGCTGAGGGAACCAAAAATAGATTGAGGAACCCAAAACCAAATTGAGTAAACTAAAAATGGATTGAGGAACCCAAGAATGGATTGAGGAACCCAAAAAAGGATTGAGGAACCCAAAAATGGATTGGGAACCCAAAAAAGGATAGAGGGACCACAAAATTGATTCAGGAACCCAAAAATGGTCTGAGGAACCCCGAAATGCACTGAAGAAACCCAAAATGGATCGAGGGACCCAAAAACGGTTTGAGGAACCGCAAAATAGACTCAGGAACCGAAAAAATGTCTGTAGAATCCAAAAATAGATTAAAGGACCAAAAATTGGATTGAGGAACCCCAAAATGGTTTCAGTAAACCAAAAGCTGATTGAGGAACCGAAAAATGGGCTGAAAAACCCAAAAGTGGATTGAGGGACCAAAGAAAGGATTGAGGAACCCAAAAATGGATTGAGGAAATGAAAAATGGATTCAGGGACCAAAAGATGGATTGAGGAACCCAAGAATGGATTGAGGAACCCAAAAATGTATTGAGGGTCCAAAAATAAAATTGAAGAACCCAAAAATGGATTGAGAGACCAAAAGAAGATTGAGGAACCCAAAAATGGATTGAGGAAACCGAAAAAGAATTGAGGGACCCAAAAATGGATTGGGAACCCTAAAAAGGATAGAGGGACCAAAAAATAGATTCAAGAACCCCATAAATGGGCTGGGGAACGCCGAAATGCGCTGAAGAAGCCCAAAATGGATTGAGGGACCCAAAGAAGGATTGAGGGACCAAAAAATAGATTGAAGAAACAAAAAATGGATTCATGGACCAAAAAATGGATTCATGGACCAAAAAATGAAATGAAGAACCCAAAAATGGGCTGAAGTCCCGAAAAATGGATTGAGGAAACCAAAAATGTATTGAAGGACCCAAAAATGGATTGAGGAATCAAAAAATGTTCTGAGGAACCCAGAAATGCATTGAGGAACCGAGAAATGGATTGAAGTACCGAGAAATGGATTGAGGAATCAAAAAATGGATTGAGGAACCCAAAAATGGATTGAGGAACCCAAAAATGGACTGAGGGACCCAAAAATGGGCTGAGGGAACCAGAAATGGATTGAGGAACGCCAAAATAGATTGAGGAACCCAAAAATGTTCTGAGAAAGACAATAATGGGCTGAGGGAACCAAGAATGGGCTGAGGGAACCAAAAATAGATTGAGGAACCCAAAACCAAATTGATTAAACTAAAAATGGATTGAGGAACCCAAGAATGGATTGAGGAACCCAAAAAAGGATTGAGGAACCCAAAAATGGATTGGGAACCCAAAAAAGGATAGAGGGACCACAAAATTGATTCAGGAACCCAAAAATGGTCTGAGGAACCCCGAAATGCACTGAAGAAACCCAAAATGGATCGAGGGACCCAAAAACGGTTTGAGGAACCGCAAAATAGACTCAGGAACCGAAAAAATGTCTGTAGAATCCAAAAATAGATTAAGGGACCAAAAATTGGATTGAGGAACCCAAAAATGGTCTGAGAAAGACAATAATGGGCTGAGGGAACCAAAAATGGGCTGAGGGAACCAAAAATGGATTGAGGAACCGAAAACCAGATTGATGAACCTAAAAATGGATTGAGGAACCCAAGAATGGATTGAGGAAACCGAAAAAGGATTGAGGGAACCAAAAATGGATTGGGAAAACAAAAAAAGGATAGAGGGACCAAAAAATAGATTCAAGAACCCAAAAAATGGGCTGCGGAACGCCGAAATGCGCTGAAGAAGCCCAAAATGGATTGAGGGACCCAAAAATGGTTTGAGGGACCCCAAAATAGATTGAGGAACCGAAAAATGGACTGTAGAACCCAAAAGTAGATTAAGGGACCAAACAATGGTTTGAGGAACCCAAAAATGGTTTCAGTAAACCAAAATCGGAAAAGGAACCAAAAAATGGGCTGAAGAACCGAAAAGTGGATTGAGGGACCAAAAAAAGGATTGAGGAACCCAAAAAAATGGATTGAGGAAACGAAAAATGGATTAAGGGACCAAAAAATGGATTGAGGAACGCAAGAATGGATTGAGGAACCCAAAAATAGGCTGAGGAAACAAAAAATGGATTGAGAAACACAAAAATTGGCTGAGGAACACAAAAATGGATTGAAGGACCAAAAAATGGATTGAGGAAACAAAAAATGTATTGAAGGAATCAAAAATGGATTGAGGAATCAAAAAATGGATTGAGGAATCAAAAAATGGATTGAGGAACCCAAAAATGTTCTGAGGAACCCAGAAATGCATTGAGGAACCCAGAAATGGATTGAAGTACCGAGAAATGGATTGAGGAATCAAAAAATGGATTGAGGAACCCAAAAATGGATTGAGGAACCCAAAAATGGACTGAGGGACCCAAAAATGGGCTGAGGGAACCAGAAATGGATTGAGGAACGCCAAAATAGATTGAGGAACCCAAAAATGTTCTGAGAAAGACAATAATGGGCTGAGGGAACCAAGAATGGGCTGAGGGAACCAAAAATAGATTGAGGAACCCAAAACCAAATTGATTAAACTAAAAATGGATTGAGGAACCCAAGAATGGATTGAGGAACCCAAAAAAGGATTGAGGAACCCAAAAATGGATTGGGAACCCAAAAAAGGATAGAGGGACCACAAAATTGATTCAGGAACCCAAAAATGGTCTGAGGAACCCCGAAATGCACTGAAGAAACCCAAAATGGATCGAGGGACCCAAAAACGGTTTGAGGAACCGCAAAATAGACTCAGGAACCGAAAAAATGTCTGTAGAATCCAAAAATAGATTAAGGGACCAAAAATTGGATTGAGGAACCCAAAAATGGTCTGAGAAAGACAATAATGGGCTGAGGGAACCAAAAATGGGCTGAGGGAACCAAAAATGGATTGAGGAACCGAAAACCAGATTGATGAACCTAAAAATGGATTGAGGAACCCAAGAATGGATTGAGGAAACCGAAAAAGGATTGAGGGAACCAAAAATGGATTGGGAAAACAAAAAAAGGATAGAGGGACCAAAAAATAGATTCAAGAACCCAAAAAATGGGCTGCGGAACGCCGAAATGCGCTGAAGAAGCCCAAAATGGATTGAGGGACCCAAAAACGGTTTGAGGGACCCCAAAATAGATTGAGGAACCGAAAAATGGACTGTAGAACCCAAAAGTAGATTAAGGGACCAAACAATGGTTTGAGGAACCCAAAAATGGTTTCAGTAAACCAAAATCGGAAAAGGAACCAAAAAATGGGCTGAAGAACCCAAAAGTGGATTGAGGGACCAAAAAAAGGATTGAGGAACCCAAAAAAATGGATTGAGGAAACGAAAAATGGATTAAGGGACCAAAAAATGGATTGAGGAACGCAAGAATGGATTGAGGAACCCAAAAATAGGCTGAGGAAACAAAAAATGGATTGAGAAACACAAAAATTGGCTGAGGAACACAAAAATGGATTGAAGGACCAAAAAATGGATTGAGGAAACAAAAAATGTATTGAAGGAACCAAAAATGGATTGAGGAATCAAAAAATGGATTGAGGAATCAAAAAATGGATTGAGGAACCCAAAAATGTTCTGAGGAACCCAGAAATGCATTGAGGAACCCAGAAATGGATTGAAGTACCGAGAAATGGATTGAGGAATCAAAAAATGGATTGAGGAACCCAAAAATGGATTGAGGAACCCAAAAATGGACTGAGGGACCCAAAAATGGGCTGAGGGAACCAGAAATGGATTGAGGAACGCCAAAATAGATTGAGGAACCCAAAAATGTTCTGAGAAAGACAATAATGGGCTGAGGGAACCAAGAATGGGCTGAGGGAACCAAAAATAGATTGAGGAACCCAAAACCAAATTGATTAAACTAAAAATGGATTGAGGAACCCAAGAATGGATTGAGGAACCCAAAAAAGGATTGAGGAACCCAAAAATGGATTGGGAACCCAAAAAAGGATAGAGGGACCACAAAATTGATTCAGGAACCCAAAAATGGTCTGAGGAACCCCGAAATGCACTGAAGAAACCCAAAATGGATCGAGGGACCCAAAAACGGTTTGAGGAACCGCAAAATAGACTCAGGAACCGAAAATATGTCTGTAGAATCCAAAAATAGATTAAGGGACCAAAAATTGGATTGAGGAACCCAAAAATGGTTTCAGTAAACCAAAAGCTGATTGAGGAACCGAAAAATGGGCTGAAAAACCCAAAAGTGGATTGAGGGACCAAAGAAAGGATTGAGGAACCCAAAAATGGATTGAGGAAACGAAAAATGGATTCAGGGACGAAAAGATGGATTGAGGAACCCAAGAATGGATTGAGGAACCCAAAAATGTATTGAGGGTCCAAAAATAAAATTGAAGAACCCAAAAATGGATTGAGAGACCAAAAGAAGATTGAGGAACCCAAAAATGGATTCAGGAAACCGAAAAAGAATTGAGGGACCCAAAAATGGATTGGGAACCCTAAAAAGGATAGAGGGACCAAAAAATAGATTCAAGAACCCCATAAATGGGCTGGGGAACGCCGAAATGCGCTGAAGAAGCCCAAAATGGATTGAGGGACCCAAAGAAGGATTGAGGGACCAAAAAATAGATTGAAGAAACAAAAAATGGATTCATGGACCAAAAAATGAAATGAAGAACCCAAAAATGGGCTGAAGTCCCGAAAAATGGATTGAGGAAACCAAAAATGTATTGAAGGACCCAAAAATGGATTGAGGAATCAAAAAATGGATTGAGGAACCCAAAAATGTTCTGAGGAACCCAGAAATGCATTGAGGAACCCAGAAATGGATTGAAGTACCGAGAAATGGATTGAGGAATCAAAAAATTGATTGAGGAACTTAAAAATGGATTGAGGAACCCAAAAATGGACTGAGGGACCCAAAAATGGGCTGAGGGAACCAGAAATGGATTGAGGAACGCCAAAATAGATTGAGGAACCCAAAAATGTTCTGAGAAAGACAATAATGGGCTGAGGGAACCAAGAATGGGCTGAGGGAACCAAAAATGGATTGAGGAACCGAAAACCAGATTGATGAACCTAAAAATGGATTGAGGAACCCAAGAATGGATTGAGGAAACCGAAAAAGGATTGAGGGAACCAAAAATGGATTGGGAAAACAAAAAAAGGATAGAGGGACCAAAAAATAGATTCAAGAACCCAAAAAATGGGCTGCGGAACGCCGAAATGCGCTGAAGAAGCCCAAAATGGATTGAGGGACCCAAAAATGGTTTGAGGGACCCCAAAATAGATTGAGGAACCGAAAAATGGACTGTAGAACCCAAAAGTAGATTAAGGGACCAAACAATGGTTTGAGGAACCCAAAAATGGTTTCAGTAAACCAAAATCGGAAAAGGAACCAAAAAATGGGCTGAAGAACCGAAAAGTGGATTGAGGGACCAAAAAAAGGATTGAGGAACCCAAAAAAATGGATTGAGGAAACGAAAAATGGATTAAGGGACCAAAAAATGGATTGAGGAACGCAAGAATGGATTGAGGAACCCAAAAATAGGCTGAGGAAACAAAAAATGGATTGAGAAACACAAAAATTGGCTGAGGAACACAAAAATGGATTGAAGGACCAAAAAATGGATTGAGGAAACAAAAAATGTATTGAAGGAACCAAAAATGGATTGAGGAATCAAAAAATGGATTGAGGAATCAAAAAATGGATTGAGGAACCCAAAAATGTTCTGAGGAACCCAGAAATGCATTGAGGAACCCAGAAATGGATTGAAGTACCGAGAAATGGATTGAGGAATCAAAAAATGGATTGAGGAACCCAAAAATGGATTGAGGAACCCAAAAATGGACTGAGGGACCCAAAAATGGGCTGAGGGAACCAGAAATGGATTGAGGAACGCCAAAATAGATTGAGGAACCCAAAAATGTTCTGAGAAAGACAATAATGGGCTGAGGGAACCAAGAATGGGCTGAGGGAACCAAAAATAGATTGAGGAACCCAAAACCAAATTGATTAAACTAAAAATGGATTGAGGAACCCAAGAATGGATTGAGGAACCCAAAAAAGGATTGAGGAACCCAAAAATGGATTGGGAACCCAAAAAAGGATAGAGGGACCACAAAATTGATTCAGGAACCCAAAAATGGTCTGAGGAACCCCGAAATGCACTGAAGAAACCCAAAATGGATCGAGGGACCCAAAAACGGTTTGAAGAACCGCAAAATAGACTCAGGAACCGAAAATATGTCTGTAGAATCCAAAAATAGATTAAGGGACCAAAAATTGGATTGAGGAACCCAAAAATGGTTTCAGTAAACCAAAAGCTGATTGAGGAACCGAAAAATGGGCTGAAAAACCCAAAAGTGGATTGAGGGACCAAAGAAAGGATTGAGGAACCCAAAAATGGATTGAGGAAACGAAAAATGGATTCAGGGACCAAAAGATGGATTGAGGAACCCAAGAATGGATTGAGGAACCCAAAAATGTATTGAGGGTCCAAAAATAAAATTGAAGAACCCAAAAATGGATTGAGAGACCAAAAGAAGATTGAGGAACCCAAAAATGGATTGAGGAAACCGAAAAAGAATTGAGGGACCCAAAAATGGATTGGGAACCCTAAAAAGGATAGAGGGACCAAAAAATAGATTCAAGAACCCCATAAATGGGCTGGGGAACGCCGAAATGCGCTGAAGAAGCCCAAAATGGATTGAGGGACCCAAAGAAGGATTGAGGGACCAAAAAATAGATTGAAGAAACAAAAAATGGATTCATGGACCAAAAAATGAAATGAAGAACCCAAAAATGGGCTGAAGTCCCGAAAAATGGATTGAGGAAACCAAAAATGTATTGAAGGACCCAAAAATGGATTGAGGAATCAAAAAATGGATTGAGGAACCCAAAAATGTTCTGAGGAACCCAGAAATGCATTGAGGAACCCAGAAATGGATTGAAGTACCGAGAAATGGATTGAGGAATCAAAAAATTGATTGAGGAACTTAAAAATGGATTGAGGAACCCAAAAATGGACTGAGGGACCCAAAAATGGGCTGAGGGAACCAGAAATGGATTGAGGAACGCCAAAATAGATTGAGGAACCCAAAAATGTTCTGAGAAAGACAATAATGGGCTGAGGGAACCAAGAATGGGCTGAGGGAACCAAAAATGGATTGAGGAACCGAAAACCAGATTGATGAACCTAAAAATGGATTGAGGAACCCAAGAATGGATTGAGGAAACCGAAAAAGGATTGAGGGAACCAAAAATGGATTGGGAAAACAAAAAAAGGATAGAGGGACCAAAAAATAGATTCAAGAACCCAAAAAATGGGCTGCGGAACGCCGAAATGCGCTGAAGAAGCCCAAAATGGATTGAGGGACCCAAAAATGGTTTGAGGGACCCCAAAATAGATTGAGGAACCGAAAAATGGACTGTAGAACCCAAAAGTAGATTAAGGGACCAAACAATGGTTTGAGGAACCCAAAAATGGTTTCAGTAAACCAAAATCGGAAAAGGAACCAAAAAATGGGCTGAAGAACCGAAAAGTGGATTGAGGGACCAAAAAAAGGATTGAGGAACCCAAAAAAATGGATTGAGGAAACGAAAAATGGATTAAGGGACCAAAAAATGGATTGAGGAACGCAAGAATGGATTGAGGAACCCAAAAATAGGCTGAGGAAACAAAAAATGGATTGAGAAACACAAAAATTGGCTGAGGAACACAAAAATGGATTGAAGGACCAAAAAATGGATTGAGGAAACAAAAAATGTATTGAAGGAACCAAAAATGGATTGAGGAATCAAAAAATGGATTGAGGAATCAAAAAATGGATTGAGGAACCCAAAAATGTTCTGAGGAACCCAGAAATGCATTGAGGAACCCAGAAATGGATTGAAGTACCGAGAAATGGATTGAGGAATCAAAAAATGGATTGAGGAACCCAAAAATGGATTGAGGAACCCAAAAATGGACTGAGGGACCCAAAAATGGGCTGAGGGAACCAGAAATGGATTGAGGAACGCCAAAATAGATTGAGGAACCCAAAAATGTTCTGAGAAAGACAATAATGGGCTGAGGGAACCAAGAATGGGCTGAGGGAACCAAAAATAGATTGAGGAACCCAAAACCAAATTGATTAAACTAAAAATGGATTGAGGAACCCAAGAATGGATTGAGGAACCCAAAAAAGG
This sequence comes from Dromococcyx pavoninus, assembly GCA_033558185.1. Classification (NCBI taxonomy): domain Eukaryota; kingdom Metazoa; phylum Chordata; class Aves; order Cuculiformes; family Neomorphidae; genus Dromococcyx; species Dromococcyx pavoninus. The sequence continues at coordinate 7,326 of JAUMJL010000074.1, read as the reverse complement.
ATTGAGGAACCCAAAAATGGATTGGGAACCCAAAAAAGGATAGAGGGACCACAAAATTGATTCAGGAACCCAAAAATGGTCTGAGGAACCCCGAAATGCACTGAAGAAACCCAAAATGGATCGAGGGACCCAAAAACGGTTTGAGGAACCGCAAAATAGACTCAGGAACCGAAAATATGTCTGTAGAATCCAAAAATAGATTAAGGGACCAAAAATTGGATTGAGGAACCCAAAAATGGTTTCAGTAAACCAAAAGCTGATTGAGGAACCGAAAAATGGGCTGAAAAACCCAAAAGTGGATTGAGGGACCAAAGAAAGGATTGAGGAACCCAAAAATGGATTGAGGAAACGAAAAATGGATTCAGGGACGAAAAGATGGATTGAGGAACCCAAGAATGGATTGAGGAACCCAAAAATGTATTGAGGGTCCAAAAATAAAATTGAAGAACCCAAAAATGGATTGAGAGACCAAAAGAAGATTGAGGAACCCAAAAATGGATTCAGGAAACCGAAAAAGAATTGAGGGACCCAAAAATGGATTGGGAACCCTAAAAAGGATAGAGGGACCAAAAAATAGATTCAAGAACCCCATAAATGGGCTGGGGAACGCCGAAATGCGCTGAAGAAGCCCAAAATGGATTGAGGGACCCAAAGAAGGATTGAGGGACCAAAAAATAGATTGAAGAAACAAAAAATGGATTCATGGACCAAAAAATGAAATGAAGAACCCAAAAATGGGCTGAAGTCCCGAAAAATGGATTGAGGAAACCAAAAATGTATTGAAGGACCCAAAAATGGATTGAGGAATCAAAAAATGGATTGAGGAACCCAAAAATGTTCTGAGGAACCCAGAAATGCATTGAGGAACCCAGAAATGGATTGAAGTACCGAGAAATGGATTGAGGAATCAAAAAATTGATTGAGGAACTTAAAAATGGATTGAGGAACCCAAAAATGGACTGAGGGACCCAAAAATGGGCTGAGGGAACCAGAAATGGATTGAGGAACGCCAAAATAGATTGAGGAACCCAAAAATGTTCTGAGAAAGACAATAATGGGCTGAGGGAACCAAGAATGGGCTGAGGGAACCAAAAATGGATTGAGGAACCGAAAACCAGATTGATGAACCTAAAAATGGATTGAGGAACCCAAGAATGGATTGAGGAAACCGAAAAAGGATTGAGGGAACCAAAAATGGATTGGGAAAACAAAAAAAGGATAGAGGGACCAAAAAATAGATTCAAGAACCCAAAAAATGGGCTGCGGAACGCCGAAATGCGCTGAAGAAGCCCAAAATGGATTGAGGGACCCAAAAATGGTTTGAGGGACCCCAAAATAGATTGAGGAACCGAAAAATGGACTGTAGAACCCAAAAGTAGATTAAGGGACCAAACAATGGTTTGAGGAACCCAAAAATGGTTTCAGTAAACCAAAATCGGAAAAGGAACCAAAAAATGGGCTGAAGAACCGAAAAGTGGATTGAGGGACCAAAAAAAGGATTGAGGAACCCAAAAAAATGGATTGAGGAAACGAAAAATGGATTAAGGGACCAAAAAATGGATTGAGGAACGCAAGAATGGATTGAGGAACCCAAAAATAGGCTGAGGAAACAAAAAATGGATTGAGAAACACAAAAATTGGCTGAGGAACACAAAAATGGATTGAAGGACCAAAAAATGGATTGAGGAAACAAAAAATGTATTGAAGGAACCAAAAATGGATTGAGGAATCAAAAAATGGATTGAGGAATCAAAAAATGGATTGAGGAACCCAAAAATGTTCTGAGGAACCCAGAAATGCATTGAGGAACCCAGAAATGGATTGAAGTACCGAGAAATGGATTGAGGAATCAAAAAATGGATTGAGGAACCCAAAAATGGATTGAGGAACCCAAAAATGGACTGAGGGACCCAAAAATGGGCTGAGGGAACCAGAAATGGATTGAGGAACGCCAAAATAGATTGAGGAACCCAAAAATGTTCTGAGAAAGACAATAATGGGCTGAGGGAACCAAGAATGGGCTGAGGGAACCAAAAATAGATTGAGGAACCCAAAACCAAATTGATTAAACTAAAAATGGATTGAGGAACCCAAGAATGGATTGAGGAACCCAAAAAAGGATTGAGGAACCCAAAAATGGATTGGGAACCCAAAAAAGGATAGAGGGACCACAAAATTGATTCAGGAACCCAAAAATGGTCTGAGGAACCCCGAAATGCACTGAAGAAACCCAAAATGGATCGAGGGACCCAAAAACGGTTTGAGGAACCGCAAAATAGACTCAGGAACCGAAAATATGTCTGTAGAATCCAAAAATAGATTAAGGGACCAAAAATTGGATTGAGGAACCCAAAAATGGTTTCAGTAAACCAAAAGCTGATTGAGGAACCGAAAAATGGGCTGAAAAACCCAAAAGTGGATTGAGGGACCAAAGAAAGGATTGAGGAACCCAAAAATGGATTGAGGAAACGAAAAATGGATTCAGGGACGAAAAGATGGATTGAGGAACCCAAGAATGGATTGAGGAACCCAAAAATGTATTGAGGGTCCAAAAATAAAATTGAAGAACCCAAAAATGGATTGAGAGACCAAAAGAAGATTGAGGAACCCAAAAATGGATTCAGGAAACCGAAAAAGAATTGAGGGACCCAAAAATGGATTGGGAACCCTAAAAAGGATAGAGGGACCAAAAAATAGATTCAAGAACCCCATAAATGGGCTGGGGAACGCCGAAATGCGCTGAAGAAGCCCAAAATGGATTGAGGGACCCAAAGAAGGATTGAGGGACCAAAAAATAGATTGAAGAAACAAAAAATGGATTCATGGACCAAAAAATGAAATGAAGAACCCAAAAATGGGCTGAAGTCCCGAAAAATGGATTGAGGAAACCAAAAATGTATTGAAGGACCCAAAAATGGATTGAGGAATCAAAAAATGGATTGAGGAACCCAAAAATGTTCTGAGGAACCCAGAAATGCATTGAGGAACCCAGAAATGGATTGAAGTACCGAGAAATGGATTGAGGAATCAAAAAATTGATTGAGGAACTTAAAAATGGATTGAGGAACCCAAAAATGGACTGAGGGACCCAAAAATGGGCTGAGGGAACCAGAAATGGATTGAGGAACGCCAAAATAGATTGAGGAACCCAAAAATGTTCTGAGAAAGACAATAATGGGCTGAGGGAACCAAGAATGGGCTGAGGGAACCAAAAATGGATTGAGGAACCGAAAACCAGATTGATGAACCTAAAAATGGATTGAGGAACCCAAGAATGGATTGAGGAAACCGAAAAAGGATTGAGGGAACCAAAAATGGATTGGGAAAACAAAAAAAGGATAGAGGGACCAAAAAATAGATTCAAGAACCCAAAAAATGGGCTGCGGAACGCCGAAATGCGCTGAAGAAGCCCAAAATGGATTGAGGGACCCAAAAATGGTTTGAGGGACCCCAAAATAGATTGAGGAACCGAAAAATGGACTGTAGAACCCAAAAGTAGATTAAGGGACCAAACAATGGTTTGAGGAACCCAAAAATGGTTTCAGTAAACCAAAATCGGAAAAGGAACCAAAAAATGGGCTGAAGAACCGAAAAGTGGATTGAGGGACCAAAAAAAGGATTGAGGAACCCAAAAAAATGGATTGAGGAAACGAAAAATGGATTAAGGGACCAAAAAATGGATTGAGGAACGCAAGAATGGATTGAGGAACCCAAAAATAGGCTGAGGAAACAAAAAATGGATTGAGAAACACAAAAATTGGCTGAGGAACACAAAAATGGATTGAAGGACCAAAAAATGGATTGAGGAAACAAAAAATGTATTGAAGGAACCAAAAATGGATTGAGGAATCAAAAAATGGATTGAGGAATCAAAAAATGGATTGAGGAACCCAAAAATGTTCTGAGGAACCCAGAAATGCATTGAGGAACCCAGAAATGGATTGAAGTACCGAGAAATGGATTGAGGAATCAAAAAATGGATTGAGGAACCCAAAAATGGATTGAGGAACCCAAAAATGGACTGAGGGACCCAAAAATGGGCTGAGGGAACCAGAAATGGATTGAGGAACGCCAAAATAGATTGAGGAACCCAAAAATGTTCTGAGAAAGACAATAATGGGCTGAGGGAACCAAGAATGGGCTGAGGGAACCAAAAATAGATTGAGGAACCCAAAACCAAATTGATTAAACTAAAAATGGATTGAGGAACCCAAGAATGGATTGAGGAACCCAAAAAAGGATTGAGGAACCCAAAAATGGATTGGGAACCCAAAAAAGGATAGAGGGACCACAAAATTGATTCAGGAACCCAAAAATGGTCTGAGGAACCCCGAAATGCACTGAAGAAACCCAAAATGGATCGAGGGACCCAAAAACGGTTTGAGGAACCGCAAAATAGACTCAGGAACCGAAAATATGTCTGTAGAATCCAAAAATAGATTAAGGGACCAAAAATTGGATTGAGGAACCCAAAAATGGTTTCAGTAAACCAAAAGCTGATTGAGGAACCGAAAAATGGGCTGAAAAACCCAAAAGTGGATTGAGGGACCAAAGAAAGGATTGAGGAACCCAAAAATGGATTGAGGAAACGAAAAATGGATTCAGGGACCAAAAGATGGATTGAGGAACCCAAGAATGGATTGAGGAACCCAAAAATGTATTGAGGGTCCAAAAATAAAATTGAAGAACCCAAAAATGGATTGAGAGACCAAAAGAAGATTGAGGAACCCAAAAATGGATTCAGGAAACCGAAAAAGAATTGAGGGACCCAAAAATGGATTGGGAACCCTAAAAAGGATAGAGGGACCAAAAAATAGATTCAAGAACCCCATAAATGGGCTGGGGAACGCCGAAATGCGCTGAAGAAGCCCAAAATGGATTGAGGGACCCAAAGAAGGATTGAGGGACCAAAAAATAGATTGAAGAAACAAAAAATGGATTCATGGACCAAAAAATGAAATGAAGAACCCAAAAATGGGCTGAAGTCCCGAAAAATGGATTGAGGAAACCAAAAATGTATTGAAGGACCCAAAAATGGATTGAGGAATCAAAAAATGGATTGAGGAACCCAAAAATGTTCTGAGGAACCCAGAAATGCATTGAGGAACCCAGAAATGGATTGAAGTACCGAGAAATGGATTGAGGAATCAAAAAATTGATTGAGGAACTTAAAAATGGATTGAGGAACCCAAAAATGGACTGAGGGACCCAAAAATGGGCTGAGGGAACCAGAAATGGATTGAGGAACGCCAAAATAGATTGAGGAACCCAAAAATGTTCTGAGAAAGACAATAATGGGCTGAGGGAACCAAGAATGGGCTGAGGGAACCAAAAATGGATTGAGGAACCGAAAACCAGATTGATGAACCTAAAAATGGATTGAGGAACCCAAGAATGGATTGAGGAAACCGAAAAAGGATTGAGGGAACCAAAAATGGATTGGGAAAACAAAAAAAGGATAGAGGGACCAAAAAATAGATTCAAGAACCCAAAAAATGGGCTGCGGAACGCCGAAATGCGCTGAAGAAGCCCAAAATGGATTGAGGGACCCAAAAATGGTTTGAGGGACCCCAAAATAGATTGAGGAACCGAAAAATGGACTGTAGAACCCAAAAGTAGATTAAGGGACCAAACAATGGTTTGAGGAACCCAAAAATGGTTTCAGTAAACCAAAATCGGAAAAGGAACCAAAAAATGGGCTGAAGAACCGAAAAGTGGATTGAGGGACCAAAAAAAGGATTGAGGAACCCAAAAAAATGGATTGAGGAAACGAAAAATGGATTAAGGGACCAAAAAATGGATTGAGGAACGCAAGAATGGATTGAGGAACCCAAAAATAGGCTGAGGAAACAAAAAATGGATTGAGAAACACAAAAATTGGCTGAGGAACACAAAAATGGATTGAAGGACCAAAAAATGGATTGAGGAAACAAAAAATGTATTGAAGGAACCAAAAATGGATTGAGGAATCAAAAAATGGATTGAGGAATCAAAAAATGGATTGAGGAACCCAAAAATGTTCTGAGGAACCCAGAAATGCATTGAGGAACCCAGAAATGGATTGAAGTACCGAGAAATGGATTGAGGAATCAAAAAATGGATTGAGGAACCCAAAAATGGATTGAGGAACCCAAAAATGGACTGAGGGACCCAAAAATGGGCTGAGGGAACCAGAAATGGATTGAGGAACGCCAAAATAGATTGAGGAACCCAAAAATGTTCTGAGAAAGACAATAATGGGCTGAGGGAACCAAGAATGGGCTGAGGGAACCAAAAATAGATTGAGGAACCCAAAACCAGATTGATTAAACTAAAAATGGATTGAGGAACCCAAGAATGGATTGAGGAACCCAAAAAAGGATTGAGGAACCCAAAAATGGATTGGGAACCCAAAAAAGGATAGAGGGACCACAAAATTGATTCAGGAACCCAAAAATGGTCTGAGGAACCCCGAAATGCACTGAAGAAACCCAAAATGGATCGAGGGACCCAAAAACGGTTTGAGGAACCGCAAAATAGACTCAGGAACCGAAAATATGTCTGTAGAATCCAAAAATAGATTAAGGGACCAAAAATTGGATTGAGGAACCCAAAAATGGTTTCAGTAAACCAAAAGCTGATTGAGGAACCGAAAAATGGGCTGAAAAACCCAAAAGTGGATTGAGGGACCAAAGAAAGGATTGAGGAACCCAAAAATGGATTGAGGAAACGAAAAATGGATTCAGGGACCAAAAGATGGATTGAGGAACCCAAGAATGGATTGAGGAACCCAAAAATGTATTGAGGGTCCAAAAATAAAATTGAAGAACCCAAAAATGGATTGAGAGACCAAAAGAAGATTGAGGAACCCAAAAATGGATTCAGGAAACCGAAAAAGAATTGAGGGACCCAAAAATGGATTGGGAACCCTAAAAAGGATAGAGGGACCAAAAAATAGATTCAAGAACCCCATAAATGGGCTGGGGAACGCCGAAATGCGCTGAAGAAGCCCAAAATGGATTGAGGGACCCAAAGAAGGATTGAGGGACCAAAAAATAGATTGAAGAAACAAAAAATGGATTCATGGACCAAAAAATGAAATGAAGAACCCAAAAATGGGCTGAAGTCCCGAAAAATGGATTGAGGAAACCAAAAATGTATTGAAGGACCCAAAAATGGATTGAGGAATCAAAAAATGGATTGAGGAACCCAAAAATGTTCTGAGGAACCCAGAAATGCATTGAGGAACCCAGAAATGGATTGAAGTACCGAGAAATGGATTGAGGAATCAAAAAATTGATTGAGGAACTTAAAAATGGATTGAGGAACCCAAAAATGGACTGAGGG